>SDVV010012967.1:0-15270 GCA_016164225.1 Gammarus roeselii | reverse complement strand
AAATAAATAAATATATATGTGTCAAAAATTTATTATCAATAAAAATGTAACTTATAAATGATGGTTTCCGAATTCCTAAATTTAATTCGAATGAATAGCAATGGAATTTGCAGTTATGCAACATGACTTGCATTTAAATGCAAAACAACGCCTCCTGCCTTGCATTGAAAAATGCGACAGATATTAACCAATTGAAATTGCACACGGTTACCTAAGGTATCATAGATATATATCTCATCAGCTCCAAACAGAAACTAGAACAAAAGACTACAGCTTCTTTTATAACACTCTGAACCCCCAATACGATGACAACGTTACGCTCTTCTACTCGGACAGATACTCGTTGCTGATCTTGTTCAAAAGTGTGCCCGACATTGAGGCGAAAAAATGCGGCAATCTCCCCCTGGCTGAATACACGGACTTCCTCCACCTACCTGAAAAATCATCCCTTTTACGATGAATCAAAGAAATTGACTACAGGGGCTACTGAAAAGCGAAACAGCCGACGACTAACCGAGTGAGATCATTCGTTTGCAATCAACGTATTACAGTATGTTGCTTGAGTCCGTGGTCACAAAACCAGCTGCTAAGGGTATCAATTACCAGACACAAGCCAAAGTCTGACATGAACAATACACAGACATTCAAAACCAGAAAGCATACACACACTTTGAGACCATACTCAACATTCACGCACAAGCATGCCAGCTTCAAACTGTGCGCACTTTTAAAAATTGCCTCAGTAAATTTACAAACAAACGATACCATTTCGACGCGTGCAGAACTCTTGCCTTTGGCCATCCAGACATTTCCCCCAAAAAAATCCATTGCAGTTGAACCTTACGACACTAGAAAAAGGAAGCAATGTGCCTTGGCTGATGATACAAATGTAAACATGGATTGAACATGGAAGAGACGTAAGCCGGATGAGACCGTCTTGGGCGTATGGACGCGGGAGAGTGATAAAATTACCTCAACATCAACAGGTTTTGACGTGTATATGCTCATAATATGAAAATATTCTTCATATGTAAATGCTATTATGTAACCATGTATCTATGCAATAAATAAATTATAAACTTGAATTTTTTTGATTGTCCACCTAAATATGCATTGAAAAAAACTGAAACGTACTGTAACCGACCCTAAATTGATGATAAATAAATTGATGTTCCTATGGAACCATGTATTTATGTTATAAATAGATATAATCTAAAACTTGTTTCATTGTCCAGAGACATACAGTTCTAGAATACGTGAACGTATCTGCGCCTACTTAATGAATCTTAACGATGAGCCCTGACAAAACTCTGAAAATAAATATACATACAACGGGGAAAAGCGGATGAATTGAATCAAATAATATAGCTTTTCTGCTCTATATGAATAAAATTAACAAATATGACCCATTAACATATATTTATATAAACCGTCTGAAACCCAGCTGTAAGCCAGCCGTAAGACAGCCCGTAAGCGTAACCCAGCCGTAAGCCAGCCGTAAGCCACCCGTAGGAAAATCGAGCTACTGCATGTCCAAATATATAAAAACGATAATCCTACCAGCCACGCGCCAAGTGATTAAAGGTACACCCTACTGCATGTCCCAATTAATCAGAATAATATTCCTACCAAACGCGGCAAGTGATTGAGCGTACACCCTACTGCATGTCTGAGAGGAGTGCGAGTCAAGATATGATTTCTGTATGACATTGACGGATGGAGGTCTCCCTGTGCGAGCTAATTGGCACTTGCGATTAGGGACACCCAAAAGTAATTAAATTGACACAAGAAGCAAATAACTTGATCTAGAAGTACAGAATAATTATAATGTCCGAGCTACATAGAGGTTAGGTCGGACACCAAATGTAATTTCATACATCCTAACTATTACATTATTGCAGGGCACGTTGCGTTCACCCCAAAAGTAACTAAATGAGCTTCAAAAGTAATTAACTGGACCTACAAGTAATTAATAATCACAATGTTCGAGCTACATAGGGACTAAGTCGAACACATATTGTAATTAGATACTTCCCAACCATTACATTGTCCCAGGGCATATTCCTAGTACTTGTATCTATTTTTAGGGTGTAACGTTCTGCTTTGGCGTTCTTGCGTCAAGTTTTCGAGTGCGAGTTAAGGCTTTTTCAATGCTATGAAGGATTTTTTTTTGTATTGTACAGCTGCGATATGATCTAAAAAAGACTGCCGGAATCATTACCCTTGAGAAAAACAGAGCCTATACGGCAAAAAAGCTTCACTGATCAAAGTCGGACAATGAAATTTCCATAAAGATGATTATGAGCAGACAAACATTTAGAGGATAAAATTCTTTATTTTCAGCGAGGTATTTCATCAGAAAATGTAACGCGGGCTTGAAAATGTTATGAGATTATTAAACTAGAGATGTTGAGAGTCATGGAAATTTATACATGTGGCGCTGCGGCACACAAAAACGTGAAGTTATAGGTCTAAAAGTTGCATTTAGGCGAGCATCTTGCACGCGCGGACATATTTGATGATCATTATCTTGCTAAAAAGTGAAGAAAGAAAAGTAAGTTCAGGTTAGAAGATAATGTACGCATTAAAGTAATCTATGAAACATGACTACGAGAAAATCGAAGAACAAATGCAAACTGAGAAAAGAATATTCAAGAACATTGCATGAAAACTTAAACCTTGAAACTGTCTTCAGCGCAATGAGTTCATGGGCACAAAGTGGTTTATGAGCTCAAAAAATTGATCAACAAGCACATTGAATAATTGAACAAATAAATATTTATCTTGTGACGGAAATATACTTGATAGAGGGCAATAAACCACCAAGAAGTACAACTAATTCAGTGAAGTGTAACTTTTTGAACGGCAAGAGAGAGAAAAAAGAAAATCAGCATAGAAAGATTGAAATGTGTTGACCATCAAACTGGCCCAAAACAGCAGCTGGAATGAAACGTGGGTCCCACTGTTTGGAGTGATCGAAGAAGTTGAAATTGGACAACAATTGGATGCAGTGAGGGATCTTCAAGCCGTTCGAAAGTAGATCCAAAATATATGCAGCGCGGGATTATCGAAAGTGTGGGTGAAAGCAGTCAGTCCACTGATAGCGGAGGGGAGGGCGTAGGTGGCAAGGCTTCAGAAGGTGGGGGCGGAGAGGTGAAGGTCCGCTATACCCAGCCTAGGCAGGCGAGTGCATAGGCGCAGCGAAACAACGGGTCACTTCCTGTGCGCGCATGCGTGTGTCGACGCAGCTGAGGCAGGCGAGAGGAGGTAGAGAGGAGTACAGGTAGTACAGGTAGTGAACCTCCCCTCGCGACGTAGAAAGAACCCTCTTTTGTGAGCAAACACCTATATGGAACTACAAGTGCAGGATCATCTAGGGAGGCCCAATTAACCACTCAAGTTTCTGGGTGAGCCGATTCGAAGAAACGTCTCCCAAATTGATCAAACGCACGGGTTCTGGTGCCTTGGGCGACAATAAATCACAACCACGAGACTGTCAGTGGAGCACCAAAACGCATAGGGTTACCACATATTCTGGTAAAGCGTGACACCTATGGATAGGTGAGCAGTTCTTACATCGAGCTGAACTAAAACAGATTCACTAGAACCTGATAGCCAGGTGTGTGATTACAAACACTAAGAGCACAGCAAGACTCACTAATTGCCTAATGACTTCTAATGATATGTCAATATAGAATATATCTCATGTATTTAATTCAATATCCTTTCGCGAACACTGCCTAGAAGTAGCGCAGTGTAGACGTGTGTACTGGCGCAAAAGTCCCAATGACTGTGAATTAGGATATCATGTTTTTACTTTATCGTTTAGTTAAATTGGGGAAATACCAAGACGCAAAAATTCGAGATATTCTCGTTGTTCTAACTTCGACAGTAGTGCTCACGTTCACTAATTTAATTTTCATTTCACAATGTATGATTAGCAGTGAATTTCAGTCTATTCATTTATTCAATGTGTGAAGAGAGCACTTTGATGGAACTCAGTGTAGTGGTTTAAATTGCTTGACGCGGAGGAAGGGCGTAGAGACGGAGAGGCAAGAATAATGGTGTTAGGGTTACCTGATATCAGCCGAGAGAAGGAGGGAGGCAGGGCAGGCCAGGCTACCCTCAACAGCCGATGCTTGAAGAAGCCGCGTTCACGCACGAGGAAAACATGTCATCTTGATCAGTTCATGTTTTGTTGGAAGAGGAAAAACAAATCTGGTATATGGAGACACTTACACACTGTGAACAATGAAACGCTATTATTAATAAAGTAGTATATCATTGAATTCGTAGAGCACTTTGAACACTTCACTGCACAACGTCCCTGCAGTGCTCAAATTGAACTCTTCACATTGTCCACATAATTGGAGTCGCGAGGCCTCTAAGCATCAGAATATAGCTTTTAAATTGAATATAAATATAATTTATTAGGATTGTTTCGTACTCGATTCTTCTGTTACAGTTCACTGATCAGTGTGTGCTATTTTTAACCACTTAACTGTACGAAGTCCAAGAAAAAAATGAACAAAACAGAGGAGCAACTCTGCTCACGTCTCACTTCCAACACCAGGCTGGGAAAAAAATAAGTGATCATTAATTACGAATACACCATTCGACGGGAAAACTTTGACTAATGTCCAGATATGGGTAGGAATACATAATAACGAAGCAAGTGAACAGATGGCGTGCGATTTAAATGCCAAACTATGTTATGATATCCATAATAGAAAGCTTTTTTAAAGTCACAACACACATCTGAATAAATCATAATTAAACTCGCTGATGAAAAATTCCATTGAAATACGTGAACCCGTTACGTTTTAACGGGTTCACGTATTTGAAATATGTTGTATTTTATAATTAGTCTGATATTGTTTCTGACGCTGACACTCTATGAAGGGAAGATTTTTCTGTTTCAGATGTACATTATGCCCATTTTCATGCGAAAAGCTTCATTTGGGTAAAACCAATGAAAACGCCATCTGCTTCAAACAATTGCACTCACACGCATCCCAAACTCCCAAAAAGAGAGGATTAGACCCGCTTGTTCCTGTTCTTCTTGTTCCGGGAATTGGCCAATAATTTTTGATACAAATAGAATATTTTTTTCAAGAATTTTTGAAACACTTTGATTACCGCGGAACAAAGTAAAGTTAGCTGCTCGCAACCTTTATTCACATCTTTGTCCGAGGAGCGCCGTGGACGTTGGAGGAAAGCAGGATTGTAAAAACAATGAGCGTCCAATAGGTATCAATATTTCGATGAATCTTAACAAGTCTTGTTTTCTTCTCCGAAATGGCAATAACGATTTCAATTGATTCATTAAAAGGCCTCTTAAATAGAGTATGGTGGTATTTTTGGAAGAAAATCGTCTGATAATCACAGCGTTCGATGATGCTGTCACGACGATGATAAAAAAAAATATTCATTGATTTTAACATGTAATACTTTTTTGACCCAATAATATATTTACCATACGAATCAGGGAATCTATAAAACAAATGGGAAACTGTAGCAAATGCATTCAAATATACATTCAGCCCCTTATGTTGTTTCCTCATCGGTTGATGCAATGCATGTTGCGGCTATTGAAGCCTTCTATATCATGTGAGCACATTACTTTCGGGATGTTTATCTTTAGTTTGGAAACAGTCTGCACCAATGCCGAAGATGGCCTACTGTAATAAGATCAGGGGAACGAGCGGTCCATGAGAATGTACTTTTTTTTTAAGAAAACCCTCTCACAGAACATTTATTGGATCATCGTCGCAATCGCTATGTGACGTATCACCGTATTTCTAGTGATGCTTTATTCAATTTTACATATTGTAATTGATTACCTATATTACAATCTTGCAGTAACTCAGAACCATTTTGTTTAACACATGTAAATGCGTTGATTCGATTGAGTTTCTTCATGTTTTTGAATTGAGGAGTGTCTTTTAAGCATCCGGTCGCCAGAAAACGTCAGCCGATCACTATCATTTTTTCAAGTGTTGTGATTAAAGTAAAGAGTTTGGATTAAATTATTTCTAGCCCAAATAAAGAGCACGCTCTGCGAACAAAATTTTGAAACAATTATATTTATTTCTACAAATCATATGAACAATGGTTTTTGGGAGAGGAAACAATTTCTTTGATAACTACTTCAACCTAATATGCAAATACAGTTCCGTTGAGAAGCACCCCCTAATTGAATCTAATATAATCGGACGTTTCAGTGCTTGTGTAGAATTATTTTATTATAAACAGACATTTCCCTCTGTTTTTTGTAACGAGTCATATACTCGACGGCATAATGAACGGAAAGGGTCGGAAAAAGGTTATCTTCGATTGAATCTACGTTGAGAGAGCAGTGAACACTCAAGAAGATGTCCCGCAGTGAGAGAATGCTTTGTATGCGCTCACACTATACGTTCTATCGATGCAGTATCCGAATAGCGCTTTATAATACCAATAATCACATGGAGAGCATCTGGTGATGCCAAGGGATGATGAATAAATCCCGGTTTAAAAATGCCCTCAAAATCAGCCGGTATCCCGAGACGAAAACCTAACATCGACAAAGGAATAAATTTATTGAACAGGATTTATGCGGATATAATATACCGCATACCGTTAACTTTCGAATGATGGTTGAAATATCTTTTGTAAGATCAATGATAGAGAAAGAGCATTTAATATTTCGGGACTTTTATCGAGCGATAGTTTCAGCTCCTTCCCTGCATTGACTTGCCGGCAACCTCGTTTCCGTGTGCTACGACTCTTTCTCTTGTTTACTCTAGGAAGTCTGTCCTATTGTATCTTTTTTTTCCCAGCGCCTGGGCTCCCTCGCGGTATTTAATAACATTTTTAGCAAAAGTCCTACGGATTTTGTTTCCCACACGAAAGTTCATTCAGACAATATCCTAAATTTCCTCATCAAACGGACAAAAATGGCCCACTGACGAGTCAGGGGCATTTGTAAGAGCATATTTTGAGGTGAGTGAACCTGGAGCCGAGGGAGGCTCACGTACTATCGGCCACTATTTCGCCCTCTAGCTGTGTCCTACGGCGTTTCTCCACTGAGACAGTTGCGGAAAAGGATCTCGATTGAACTTAACATATTAATTTATGAAGCTAGCCTCCGACTCTGGCTGGTTTGCTTCATTTTTCTCATCCACAAAAGTGTGCAACTGCATCACGCACTCAGAATAATAATCAATTGTGCATTGCATTGCACACCGAAGTGTTATTAGCTCTGATCATACATGTGGGCAATAGAGAATAAACATTAAAGTGGTCGTTTTTTAGATGGATTAGTATCGATTGAAAAGTTTTATGTAATGTTAGGTATAAAAATACAGACGCATGGCCGAGTACCCTGAATTAGGGGGTCAACGGCGTGACATGACAATACCTAGCCCTTCAGCACTAAAGGGTCCAGCCAGGACCCCGCAACACACACTTCAGGTCTGGAGTAAGTTAAAGTCGGATCAGAATCAGCAGCAAGGCCCCTTAGTTTTCACTTATATACTCCTGCTGCGTCAGAATTGTTGGGCCCCCCGCCACATAGGAGACGTTTTTTAAGAGCGACCAACATTTTGTACGATGGCAGAAAAACATGTGTCAGAGAATTTACCGAGGTCAGTGCATTGCTTTCACTGAAATTGAGACTGAGAAGGTAGTTGCGTTATGTTCCCATGTCTGTTCAATGTCTATATGGATGGAATGGTCAGGGAGGTGAACTCGAGTTTATTATGTTGAGGTTTGAAGTTGTTGGAAGCAAACGGGTGGAGTTGGTATTTGGATCAGTAGCAGATGAAACCAGTACCGGTGGCAGATTTAGTGAGATCACGTTGGCTGTGGTCGGAGCTTGGTAGAATATGTAGTGGGAATCAGTGAATTGATGTAAGTACGAGTAGAGTAATTAGTTACTGAAGGAATGACGATGCAAGGGAAATCAGTGTCAGCCTAAATGGACTGTTTCTGGTGGAAGATGTAGAGTTGCGAATTGGTGTATTGGGTTGTGTGCTTCAAACTTTATTCGATATTTATTTGGTCCTGACATGTTCTGGAAAAGTTATGCACTCCGTTCAGCTAGGGAAGCAAGATGCCTGTTATCGTTCATAATCGGTTCAATTTACTCAGCTCCACGTGTTATAAACTCTACAGGGTCACTCAATCAAAATTGATAGGTCGTCCTGATCATCATTCCTATCTCTTGATTCATTCTGTATGTATGTGTATGGGATTATTTTGCTGTACAGAATACTATTTCATTTTGCGTATGGATAAAAAATTATTTAATTCATTGTGTACCCATGTTTAGCTTTACCACTCATACCCGGTCCCATTTTGTTACATATTGTAATACGACCTACAAGGGTTTTCGATTTTGATTTAATGGTCTTCGCATATAATTATACGTATTTTTTCCATTTTGTGTATAATTATATTTATGTATATAGATAAGATTTAGAAACAAAACCACACCGTGTGTGTATGAATAAAAAATGTATTTTTTATATGCTAGCTGCCGTTCATGCACGGTCCCATTTTCTCAGCAAAAACATTGTGATAATCTCAATTTGGATATTATTCTAACTTGAAGTTCATTGTATCATTATACGTAGTAGATTTGTGTACATTCATGTATACTTTTAAGATGAAAAGAGTACCATACTGTTCATGTATGAATAAACATTTACACTTATTTCATTATTTATCTATTTCCTTTGTTGCATTGAAGGTTGTAATGATGTGTATAGGGCCTGAGGTGTGGAACTGACGAGGAAAAAAATTGTTTCCTCTGTCTTATATGGGCCTGAGACGTGGGGTTGAAAGAGGAAGAGGGAAGATGGTCAATTGCTTTCTAGTTGAATGCATGAAAGGAAGGCCAGTGTGATATGGGTGAATATGATCCATAACGATGGCAATCGAATTGTAAAGAAGCTGGTGAGAGAATTTTCGAACTGAGCAAATTCACGTTTTATGAGGTGGATCGAACACATGGAGAGGATGGATGATGGGAGTGGGCGTGGGTGTGGGCGTGGGCCTAGATGAAGACCGAAGTACGAGTGGATGGTCTGAGGGAAGCAGGCTTAGGGAGGTAGAGGCATATGTGTGGAGAAACGATAGAGCGTGTGATGATGGGCGTGAGCGGAGAATAGTTGTGAATAGGTTGATTTTAACGAGCCCCTGATGCGCTTTCAGTCATTGGCGGTATCGTAGAGCCACGGGATGGACGTGGGTGTGTAGAACTCTGCAATAGGGCGCAGTGGTACACCAGTGAAAGCTGTCGGACGTTGCTTTTGACACATAGCACTGACCTCACACCTAACACGAAGTGGGAGTTGCAGGCTCTTGGTTAGGCCCCTTCACGTTAAATAGCTAAGTTTTGAAATGTTTGTAAGTGCGTGAGATGAGTTTCAGTGTTGTTTTCCCAACGGTCATCCCCCAAATGGGAGATTCAGACTTGTGTTTTTTGGAACGTATTTACATTCGACCTGATTCACAATAATAGCATCTTTATACTGCAGTTCAAATCCTGACTAGTTTCAGATCTATTGATAGGTTTAGTCAGTTTTAAGTTAGGCTTAGATGAAGTAAGGCTGTTCAAAATATTCATGCTTCTCCTGGTCCACTTCGTTCGGATTATATGTCAAATATAAACGCAAATGTATAGCCTATAGAGAAAAATGGGTTCCAAGTAGCATTTGGTTTACTTATACGCTTCCATATAAATACTGGAAGTGTCAATACAGGCAAGATGAGTGGGAAATATACCAATCAACATATATACTATTTATTGTCAATATATTTGATGCGGATTGTTAATTAGTAACAGAAAAATTGAATTTCCAGGCGATATAATTGAACAGATGATAACGTTATTGGAAGATATACAACGTAATTGGAAGATATACAATGTAGGAAAAATATATGAAACATTTATTCAAAATGTCAATACAAGACAAGCTGCTGGACAAGGAATCCCTGCTCTGACTAACATTAAACAGTTTGTTGTCGACTGACTAACATTTTGAATCAATGGTCTTATATGTGGTCATGTTACTTCTCTTTGCATAATATCCTTTTTCAGCATACTCCTAAAGTTTTTTCATTAAATTTTGGTAGCCCATGCTGGTAAATTAATCCATGAATCAATTTCCAGCAAATATTTTTACTTCCAATCAATTTATAAAGAACTTGGAATATTATAAAAAACTATAGGAAGAATATTTTCCACGAAAACAAGTAGTTCCGTGGTCTTCTTTTTTTAAGGTAGGAAATTTTACACCACACACGCACAATAGACCATCAAATCAATTCTGGCGTCATCATCTTTGTTGATAAATCCTTCTAGTTTATCTCTAAGAATTGCGGCGGAAATCATCATACTTCGTCATCCTGATTGTGTTTGTTGCCGCTTGGTGGACTGCCTCTCCTCATGCTTGTTGTCGCCTGGTGACTCACGATTCGTCTGTGAAGGTCAGTTGTTGTCTAATGTCTACATGGGACGTTTTCATTAGGTTAAGCCTTTCCTGTGTGCTTTACGTTTGGTTGAGATGGATAGAGTATAACCAACTTTTAATATGGTTTTACTGCTAGCACACCCGTTTAGCCACATCCTTTAATTATGAGAATGTCGTCATGGGGATAACCCTCGAAACACTTTTGGAATCTTTTCTTTGTTGAATACCCATTTCGACTATTTTCTTCGGAGTGAGATGATCACGCGTCACCTTTTTTTAATATTGCAAAGACTTCATTTGCATTGTGCATTTACGGTATAATTATTCTCCTCAAAGAAAGTCATTTTTATCTGAGAAGTGCTTCTCTCATGCAACAGATTCTTTGACATTCATTGTAATTAATTATATTTAATTGTCAATTCAAAATATTAGAAATGTATCAGAACTCAATAAGGAGAATTAAAATTGACTGAAAAGTTATACGACGATAAAAAAATGTGTTAATTATAGTCTCTAGACACACGTTACTGTCTGTCTCGTGCAAAATTTGTTTTAAATTATGCGAGTAGCCTGAGTTTGTAAATGAGTCGGCTGCCTCTATTGCGTGATAACCATTTAGCAAATGAGAGTAACACTAATAAACAATACATAGAACAGAAGAAGATGTTTTTATTTTGCTCGCTCTATTTCATAAAACATAGAACAGTATGTCAACGTACTGCCGCTCTGTAAGATGAAGGCATTCAGCCGATATGTCCTTGCAGGCCGAGTGAGACACGCGCACTCCAACATTGCTTGGAAGTCAAGAGAAATTCCAATTTGTCTGTTTTCGCCCGGGTATCCTTTGATCATAGAACTCGCCGACTCATAGACAGACTTGGAATGGTTCGAGTTGCGAGTAGGAACTAGGTTTCGAATTAGATTGCGAGTTCCGATTAAGTTTTCAATGATATCAAGATAACAAATAACAGCATAATCGGCACTACGAGAAACCTTCCGATGTGATCATGTTTTGTAAACGAGATCATCCATCGATACCTTGCTCTCCTGGCGGTTGCAATTGAAGCAGTCAAGCTGTGAAACACAACTCTCCAATTATGTAATTATATCGCTCATGTACCGAAACAGTTTTTGACATGTGCAATATCATTCCCATGCGATTTTTGAAGATACTATACTGAATGTGAATTTTTTTTGCGGTACTGAAAGTTTAGATTTTCTCACACTTTCTAAGGTAGAAGAATTGCAAACATGCCATTTGTATGGTAAGGAACTTCTCATAAATCTGTTACTTTTCAAATGCCGATTGAAGATCGATAAAATGTGCAAAACACTATTTAACTTTGAAAATCTTCCAAAAATAGGGACATTTGCATGTCCAATACATTTAACTCGTTCAAAACCCTAAGCAAAAATTCTAGGGAAAAGAAGAAGAAGATCGTTCTCTCGCTTTCAAATAAATGATTACTCTCTATTTACCTAACAACTGCAAGCAACCAGTCTCAATATATACACCACGGATCGATATTACCTCCCAAGCCTGCATTGGAGTAAAGAATGTGGCGAAACAATGAACAGTAGCAACTCTTAGTTGCTCCATTCTTCATATTCCGTGATTGTGACATAACAATCCGTTCATTAACAAACAATTAAAGAAAATTGGTCTAATTGATTAAGGCGAGAACTTAAGAAAATCGTCCAGTTGTAATTATACAGATGCAAATTTGAAATGATTCATGACTAAGAAATTATAATCTACGAATCGGACATTCATTTTGATGGCCAAAAAATATGTTTCTTAAGATGATTCGGATCAATTCTCATTACCCTTAGTTACATTTCAAAATTGTCGTTTAGTAATGCAATTTTTTAAATTATCATCCGAATGGATTAATAGATGTTTCAGAAATGGAATGAAACACGAAATTAAATAATTACCAGGAATAATCACATCAACAAATACTATTAAAGCACATAGAAATGAAGAGACTTATGTTCAGTTAGGCCGTGCGACGAAGGTTCCAAGCACCCGTCGAGATGACTGGGAATTCAGCACGCTATTGTTCAATTTTTGTGAGTTTGAGGACTGAAATATTCCAGTTTGCAAAGAAGGAGAGCGGCGCTGAAGTTCTTTAGCGATCCTCTGGACCACTCATAGGAATATTTTGTTGAATTCTAAATCCCAAATAATGCAAAATCTTTCGTTAAATATTCTGAGATGGTATAAGATAGTGTCGTCAAGGTGTTCAACAGATTCTCATAACGGTCGCTAAAAGTTAGCAATCTTTAATATTTTATATATATTATTACCACCAAACACGGAATATTAACTTGAAATAAATAAATTAAAGTGAATTGAGTCTGACTATCTTAATTTACTTTGAGTGGCCGGCCTCTGTGCGGGTACTGGGCAACCACTGCCAGTTTTATTACTTGCAAATATTAACCAGTCACAGGTCAATAGCTGATATGTCTGATATCTGCTGAGCTTCAGTGAAACTTTTTACAATCCCTTTGGTTATGCAGTAATTTGTTTCGGAAAAAATCTTATTTGACTGAATTTTTGACGAATTTGTCAACTCTATCCAGACTGAAAAAAAGGCCAGTTCTCAGAGAAGGGAAGTGACGCTTGGGCCCCTAATTTTAATAGATGATCTTTGAAACATATTTTTCCTTTGTGAGAATCTATGTAAAACTTCTGAACATTTAATGAAATCGACAAGGTATAAATAAATTGCCAAAATCTTTAAAAAATATACATGAGGTTAATACAGATTGAGGTCAGAAAGATCTCCGATGAAATGGGACGAATTTCCTTTCTCGGAAGACGATCATCACAAATTATTGTGATGATCCCGACGGCGCCTCAGCAGCAAGCTTGTGATGATCTCGACGGCGCCTCAGGACAACTCCACAACCTCGCTCTGGAACATCTACTGAGTGCCTACTCAAGAATGATTAGTTAGTTTTAAATCTGGGTTATACAACTCCTGTAGTTATTCCGAATGCAAATTACGAATGTTTTTTTTTCACGGGAAATGCCAAGCTACAGAAGAAAATTTCCGGCGATCAAGCCATTTGCGGGGCCTCAAACTGTTTTTTTTATATATGGTGAAACTCGAGTTTCCAGATGGAACAGGTGCCATGAAGTTTACAGAGGAGCTTCAATCAATTCTCTTATTTAATAATCTTCGCCGGATTAATTTTATTTTCGTCATATATGCTGATGAAACCTATCCAAATCCATCGGAGTGAAAAATTTGCAATCCCTAATAAAATTAGCTGATTGTCAATGAATGAACAAAATCTTGTCAACCAGATGGCAACCTAGTTTTGAACTCTGGAATAATGTCCTTCGTGTCCAGACCTTGGAAAGTTGGAAAACAGGATGACAAAAGTTTATATAGAAAAGCTTCTGAAGTTTTCCTATGATAGTTCACTATACCAAAGGGGAAAAATCAGACTTCTCTGTTTAGTATTTATACCGTATTGTAGCTGCCGACTCGGCAGCACCAGGAATACCCCAAATTTGTAATTTACTGATAGTATTCTCACAACTTTCTGAATTATTGGTGAATTTCGTCGCCGGGACTTCTTGGAAGCAAATGCCAGAGATTTTAAGGGGCTCACATTTCAGAGTGTAGGAAGACAACTACAGGACTATTGGCCCAAACTAGATTGCCTTTTGATAGCAAGAGGGTTAGTTCTGGAGTAGAACGTCTATAAGGCCTATTGGCCGAAACTAGGTTGCTTTCGATAGCGTGAGAATTAGTTCTGAAGTAGAACGACTAAGAGAGCTTCGTGTGCCATTTCTGTTTTTTTTATAAACATGAAATGGAACGAATTAGCTATTTATCGGCAATTTAAGTAGAACTTATCGAGCCGCGACTTAAACGTTTCGATTGTATTGTTGTTTACAACCTCCGCTGGAAGTTTGTTCCATTCATCGACAACTCTATACGTGGAAAAATTGCGCGTGATGTGGAATGAGAAACGTTTCCCAACGACTTTGTATTAATTGTTCCTAGACACTCCGTTTCTATCTAGAGTGAAAAGGCTCGCTCGGTCGACGTTTTCCTTACCCTTTATAATCTTCCTAACTTCTACTATGTCGCCTCTGACTCGACGTTTCTCTAGCGAATTAAGATTGAGTTCACGAAGCCTGTCTTCGTACGATTTATTCCGCATCGAAGGGATGAGTTTGGTAGCTCTACATTGAACCTTCTCAAGTTTAATAACGTCTTTTCTAAGGAATGGAGACCATAATTGAACGGCATACTCTAGATGCTGTCTAACAAATGCATTAAATAACTTGAGAATTCTGTGTTGGTTTTGTACGATATAGTGCGGGATATCATACCTAGCATTTAGTTGCCTTTCGTGGCAGCATCGTTAAATTGCTTGCTGTTTTTCAAGTCGTCACTTATGATGACACCTAAATCTCTCTCTTCGCGACGGGAATGAGTTTCTTTCCAGACATTGAATATTTATGTTTGGGGCTATGAGGACCTCTGTGCATAACTTTGCATTTGTCTACATTAAATTTCAGTTGCCCTTTATATGACCAATCAACAATTTTATTCAAGTCTAGTTGGATCTGCAAGGATCAAACCGTCTCATATCACCTACGGATATTTTGTCATTCAACACATGTTAACTATTTTTTGTCACGTGAACATTCATTGCTGTTTATTTGCGGACGCCCCGTCCTGCTTCACTTACACTCAACGTCACACCGATTTCAATCTCGGTATGTATCTAGCTAAAACATTTGGCTTTAAGTTGCTCACCTATGACGTGTTATTCGTTT
>SDVV010012966.1:0-15270 GCA_016164225.1 Gammarus roeselii | reverse complement strand
GAATCATAGGATTGTATGTTCAGGAGGTGTATGTCCATACTGCATCTTTGTGGAATTTTCGTCATTGATCCCTAGCAAATGTGTAGTTTAACGTTTAGATGATAATTTACTGGATGGATGGGTCCTAGTGTAGAGGTGGTTTATACTCTTTGGTTGTCTTTTTTTTTTTTTTTTTGGTTGTCATCTGAGTGCGGAAGGATACACCGTATATAATAGTTAATCGTTCCTGCTTAGGGTATAGTAGAAAATCTTATTTAGTTATTTTTTTTTTAGATGCTGGTGTATATTTTTGATTTAATATCATAGGAATATATTTGTATTCGATATAAATTTGCCTATTTTCATGGGATGTTGGGTATAAAATACGCTTTTTTGGATGAAATTATTCAAAAATTTGGTGTGTTTCGCCTCTCGACATTGGATTTGGGTCCGGTTCCATATAACCTTGGAGAACTATTCTACCGGATTTGTGTTGAGTGTTAGTGTTGAAATTCTTCAATATTTGAATGAACATCTCAATTATGTTATCCAATCGCAGGTCTTTGCTAGATGCTTATCCCCGCAAGTCTTACTTTTATAAATGTTTATATTTCGTTTGCAGTTTAGCCACTTAGAAGTTTTTGATTAATTCAGGCTTCTGTTATGAGACTGCGTTCCCGTTCAGAATATTTGACTTTTTCGACCATTCACCAGATCCACTTCAAAATTTTTCACTGAAGGTCTGTAATGATGGTCATAATCCTAACTCATTCTAACCTAAAATTACCAAGTATTGCATATTATTCCCCGTTTCATACCTATGATAGGTATTTTTTCTTCATTGATTTAACCTTAATTTTATCAAATCTAACCAGTTGACCCTGTAGTTTTATCAATCGTTAGCAGATTGTGTGCCTACATTTATATATATATATTTTTTTTTCACTTCGCTTGTTACAAGTCCAGTAATATCGACCAGTCTCGAGTAACGTTAGGTCATCGTTCGTTTGTGGACTTTCGTGTTCAAAACATTTATGTAAGCTTACCCCATACGTCAGTGAGTGTTACGAATGTTAAAGCGTTAGCAAGATTTATGTGCGGTTTTACTGTTGGACGTTTTGCTCCTACCATTTTCGTCTATTATATCAAATATTCAATAAATTCACTCGAACAATTTTTTTTCATACAGATCTGCATTGTAAGGTCCGCAATCCACAAGATCTAGGATATAAACCATGTCTGAGGTACATAATTAGCGAAATTATATATCAATGTACGGTAACATAGATCAATTATTGATAAATGCAAAATGGGTTACCATACAATGACGAATACATTAATACCTAGGCAACTTAACCTATTCTATCCAAATAACCAACAGATTGCATTGAAGATGTAAATTCAACAGAGAAGCTACAAAACTGAAAGACCTATACTAAACTCACGAGATAAAACACAACAAGAAGATTAATTCTCTACCATACCCACAACATACATTAAAAACGTGATGAATGAGAATGAACTAGCATGTAACCAAACAAACAAGAAATGTGTATAAGATACCAAGACATGCAGGCGACACAACTAAAACCTATAGTTATACGGTATAGTACATTCAAAATCTAATGAAATTAGCCTCAACATCAGTCCAAAACAGGGTTGAATTAACATCTTTTTAACTAAAGTCCCCACGGTTTAATCGTAACAGACGTGTCATATATACATATAAAACTACCACAATGATGCAACAAGCAACTAATTATGCCTGAAATAGCTTGCTACATGGATGTTTCAAGCCTAAAATACCTTAAAATGACGCAAACTGTATGAGTTAACTGATCGAAATTCCGAAACACTAAAAATTCAACATAAATCAATCGATCATTACTAAGTATACATAACATAATACCTTAACTTACAGTAAATCCATATCGTTCAGGTATTTGCGCTATTGGAAAAACGCGTCAATGGAATACTGTTATAACTGTTTCAAAACTGGGTAATGCAATATGGGGTAGATAGATTCTCGACCGTAGGTGCTGCATCATCCCTCAATACATACCTAAACTCGCCAATAATCATACTAATAATCCATACTAATCCTATAGTTAGTATATACATATGAAATAAATAGATGGGAAATACAGAATCTTGCCTGCAATCCTACTTTCAGGCTGGTACAAACAGGGCCATTCGCACACTAAGGCTGCAAATTGAGTTATAAGACACACCTACTATACTAATCCTATAAAAGGATATATAGTGATAAATGAACAAACATAAAAATATCCCAAGCCCGCACCGCTACGAACCCCACCAATCAAGCATTGAATGAGTCATATATACCACAACTAGGTAAGAAAACACACGTATATGTTCACATAAAAAATATAGAAATATAGTCCATACATAAATATATAACGATATATAAACTCACAACGTAGCAAACGTGACACGGAAACAAATTTATAAGACAGGAACAGGTAAGAGCAAACTCACATAATCTTCCAGGAGCACATCCAACTTTTTGCCTAGGGGATCCCTACGCCCCGCCCCACCAGAAATTTGGAATAACACTAGTCCTACCAGAACCGAATAAATATATGTAACGAGCAACAGTTAGTGTCCAAATAAACTCCACTTTAACCATCTAAAGAAGAAAAAACATATATATAAATATAATATATATCAAAAAAACTGTACAAATCAATGTTCATAACATAAACCTTACCAATCAAGAGCGCATGCCTGCTTTCATCCCGCCGTTCCCCTTCCGTCCTGTCCGGTCTCCCCCCCCCTCCTCCCGTCCGTTATTTGACTCAGGCATCAAACCAGTTCCGGTACCCTCCGCCGCCGCCCCCTCGTATCTGCGCTAACCCCCGTACGAGCCGGTTTGAGTCAAGGTTGCATGCATCGCGTCCTACCCCGAACAGCTCTTTTATCCCTATCTATAATCCTTCACATCCGCGTTTCGTAGTACTTGTATCTACTGACGTAGATTGAAGTAACACAATAAAAATGAATCACATGTAAATTGATGACTCATCTCCTCATTGCTGAACCCAGAAACACGTTAGTGGTCTCTATATACGTGCTTGTATATACATCATCGCCTGATATCATAAGAGCATAAAGTTGAAAATGCATGGTTTCTTAAAATATCCCTGAGGCGTCATCAGTTTCTACGAGTTTTATAATGGGATACATACCTTCTTTCTTTCATTTTGTCGTTTATGAGTTAGTCCGTGAATATTAAACTCGTGACCAATAATTGCGAATGAACGTATTATGTTTTGTTTCTGGCTGTGGAAGGAAATATCGTTCGTGCCAACCAATACGTGAATATGAATCTAGTGATATGACGTGATTAACCTCGAGTAAATTGGACTCAGTTATCGAAGTAATTATAATGTAAATAATATATGTCAATTTGGCAAATAGCTTCTGAAACTTTATGTTTTATCTACGTTGATCATTCAGAATAATTAAATGTTACAACCAACCTTTGGAACTCTGATCGCCCGTTCCATTATGCGCCACAGCGGCTAGGTTATGATAGACTTCAAAATACGTGAATGTTACTATTCATCTTATATAGCGGTATCAAAAATCGAATTATATAAATGTTTTAAGAAGTTATGAGTTTCGAGTCGAAAACAGGGCGGCGTCACTTGTGATTATTGAAGCTTTAGAAAGTTTGTGAAGCGGGGCCGGGAGGTTGCTGAGTGGGAACTAAATGACGTTAAGCTATTGCGAGTGCTCTGAAGAGGGTCTGACGGAGATCAGAGACAATCAATGGGAAGGCGAAGTGCTAGAAAAAACTTACATGGCATTCAGAACAGGATCAATTTGACTGTAAATGAACAGCTTCTAACGTTAGAGAGTAGTGATTCAGATTGAATCTGTATGTTTAAATTATTTGATTGATTTTACACCTGAAACAATGTTCTTTTATATCAAATCCAATTAGTTACTGGGAGTCGGCGGGGCAATAATTTATAACGTTTAATCCGTCTGTACGACGTATGGCACAAATATTCAAATAATAATGGTCCTCAAACAATTGTTTGCTGATTTAATATATGTGCGTTACAGTGTATGACAAAGTCAGTATCCAGGAATGCAGATTTCATCTCCAAGGATAAGTTTGTCTGCAGACCAAATGCGCTGAAATGTACATGATTATCCGTAAAAAAAATGCTTAATTGAAGTTTTTCCCCTTAACCACCTAGGACATTCTGTAAAAATTGTATGTATGAAAAAAAATATAACACCTCATAACAACATTTTGTACTCTCCATGCTCTTGAAATATGGTCATTATAACGACTGACTCATGTTCTTATTAGGCCTGACTGGAGAAGTGGTAAAGCTGTAATGTTTATAACCATCTGCTACTTATGTCATCCCCGTACATTTTTTTCACAATTGCATATGCGGTCATTGTTTATTTGCCTGCAATTAGAAACAGTTTGTATTCGTTGTCCATTGCTGGCTCTAAAACATTATTTCAATACTGATTGTTCAACCGGAGAATGGAAAAGGAGGCGATTGTGGCAAAACGATTTTGTTCAACCTTGGCACAAAACATCAAGGGGGGTAAACGTTATGGCCCCAATTCGTTATTTTCCTGTTAATATATCAATGATACTATTTATTACATTATTATATTCAAATATCAAACCTCATCTCATATAATACGGTCTTCCTGTTTTTTAACCGCTCAGGGATTATTTTCCATAAGTTCCCAAAATCTGCAAACAATAGCACATGCGGGTCGCTATCACTGGCGCTATATTCTTTTATAGCTAACGTCAGATCAACCCCTATTATCTCCGCCCCAAGTTGTTCCGACTACCTACCTACGGTACTATTTTTTAACAGCGAACATTCAAAGCGTTCCTCAGTCACAGCAGCCACTGTCATATCTGCCAGTGACATTCTGGCAAAAATCTGTTTCAGCCCACGTCAGAATCAGCCACCAGTCGTATCATTTCACCGGTTATCACTTTAATGAAACTTTTCCTGCCCAACCTAACCTAACCTAGGGCACGGGTTTCTAACCCGCGGGGCAAAGGTACGTATTTCTAACCCGCGGGGCAAACATACGTATTTTTGTAGGGTAGGTAATGCCGTTTGTTAGCGTTTTTTTATTGAAGTTTCATTAAAGCGATAACTGTTAGGTTGGTACGCCTGTTTCGGTGTAATGACAGTGGCAGATATGACAGTGGCAGATTTTGAAGTGGTGGATGCGTGTGGGCTGAATCATCGTCAGGTAGAAAGCACGTGGGATGAAAGATTTTAGCGGTTATGACAGTGTCCGGCCATGACAGTGAGGTGAAGTGAAGTGGCAATAGTGCGCGTGTGCGGGAATAATTTTAACGCGAACGCTGGGCTCCCGCACATGCAACCCCAGCGTCTGCTCCTACTGCAATGTCTTATCATCAAAGATCAAGTAGCTGATACAGACGAGAAAAAGAACCTTACAAAATTAAGATCCTGTCATCGTAGTCGAACTTTATATCTCTGTTGGTTCTGGTGTGTACAGTAAAACGAACAATTGTTCTCAACGACTAACACAGTTTTGTGAGAAATAAAAATTTAACGACATGGCAAAATCAAGCTATTACACATTCATGAACAACTTCGAATCTACAACCAGTGCCTTATCATCGGAAGAGCAACTGACTCGATCACCTAATCCTCCAATGTGCTACTATTGACTCCAACCCTTAAATTGATACACTCCCGTTCTCCTCCGTCACCCCCCTCCCCTCTCATGGAAACATTCAACTGGTCGCTATACCTGGCGCCGGCTTCTTTTACAACTAACGTCAGATCAGCCCCTTTCATATCTGTCAACTGTCATATCAGCCACAAGTTTTTCCAACTACCCAGCTAAGGTACCATTTCTTAACAGCGAACAATCATAACATCCCTCACTCAGAGCAGCCACTGTTATATCCTTGGAGGAAGTTTAGATGAAGTGCGCACGCAGGCTCCACGACTGAACCAACGTTGAAGCTAATCGGGTGTATAGTTGCTGAAAGCCAGCAGCCAAGTCTGCTCTCTCATGGGCTAGTGGGACAGCCAACGTCCGAGGCTGCTCTCTCATTGGCTGGTGGGATTTCAGTCACCCTGCCCTGGATAGCTTTAACAACTTGGCCTGCGTGCGCACTCTATCTATACTTCCTCCGAAGTCATATCAACCACGAGTCGTAACATTTTTCTGGTTATCACTTTGATGAAACTTTTCATATCCGACCGAGTTCTGTTATATCCCTCTGGCCGTTAAATTAGCTAGCGGCAGGTATGGCGACTCCTCGCAGGGCACCTTGCTTTGACACATACTGTGCGAACTTAATAGAAACAAGACCATTTTTACAGAACTTTCCTATACTCCATTCAACAACCGCACCCTCCACAGGACGACAAAATCGCAGGCCGTTTCCAGTTCCTCAAACACCCAGTACAGACGCTTTTCTAACGCAAGGTTTTTCTCCCAAAACGGTCTTACCTCAAATATCTGATCTTCACACCCACAACCATCTGCCAAAGCGACACTTTTCCTGGCCGGACGCACCATTGGGCTTTCTCGATTAATCGTAATCGAAATTCTGCCGCACAACATCTGACTCCCCCCTCCCCATCCATACCACAAACGGATACCTTTAGAGCTCTCTGATTCCAACAATGACTTACTCTCGCTCATGTTAACTAGTTCATAGCACTAGTCAATTTCAAACTTGATATTTTGTATTGAATCATGGAAACAATACAGTTATCATCAAAGTAGGATAAACCGTGGTTGTAAAATTCAGAGATTGGTTCCAATCAAAATATCATAATCAATCCATTAAATTCATCACCATTGTATATCCACATTACATTTTACAAAACCATTATTGCAGTTACCGTTTGTTTTTTGGTGACATTAAGTAAAATGGGAACAGTTTGTTATTACGAAATATATTTTACGATTATGAAAACGAATCAATTTAACGTACACACACTCATGACGATAAAGTCATTTAGTTTCATTATCACTCCCAGACATTTGGTTCTGTATCATTGCAGGGCTTAGTGGTCGTGTTGCCATCAATCAACCTGTCTCGATCGATCAATAGTTTTGCAAAACTTTATCGCCAGGTTATACCTTCCCGGCCAAGGCTATCTGCATTATAACTTTTGTTCCAGGTGCTTCTGTTGTAATGCAAAACATTCATTTACTCGTTCGACATGAATCACATCACATCACGGATGTTTACATTTTATGTCTCGGATGTCACGATAACAATCTATTCCAAAATATTCTGTCTGATCATCATCTACGTTCAGAAAATCGAACTGGGATTATGGCATCATTTATCTCGTTAAAATCATATAATGTGTTACAGTGTTACAGTGTTGATTTATTGTATACCTTCTTTGCATTATTCGATATGAATAAAACCATCAATGATTATGTTGTTGCGATCATCCAACTTAATTTTTTAATTGATCTAATTGTTCCAGATAGGCATGAACAAATTGATAATAACAATAGCTTCCTGTTCCTTATCTATAATTATCGCAGAGATATCAAACTGTCGGACTGACAGGAAATACAGGGCTTTGATAAATGACAATCCAATCCTGTTGAGGTAATGCATTTTTGTTGAAGTAACAGCATTGTTCCATGCGTACGATGTGCCGGGCTAGTGCCAACACACTGGTTCACATGCGGGACACAATCAGAGTTTCGGAATAGAGATCCGATGTTTATATGGTTTTGCCATTACACTAGGCGTTCGCCCCAGCGGGCTGCAATTCATTTGATATATTCAGAGCTGGGACTCCAAAGTTTCTGCGTCATTTTTTATGACCTGTTGCTGCTTTGTTGGTAGCACAAGAAACGCATTTGCAGGTGCAACGTGATGAGAAGACCGATCAAAATTGATATACAACAGCTCCAACATTGCTACAGAAGCGGCTGTTTATGTCTTGATACGTAGATATTTGATGTGCAATTGACCAAGAAAAGACAATTCGTGTGCAGTCGACTACCCGATAAAAGATTACTGGTCAGATTACATCAGGTTTCTGCTAATCAGCTACTGATGTTGACCTTTGATGAAGCAGCGAATATAGTACCCAACAAATTGGTTAAAAACCTAACCCGTAAAATTATAATGTATGACTTAATAAAAGCTCATGAATTGAAAACTCATGCTTAGTGATAAGGATTTTTAACGACAACTGCATGGAAACATTGCAATTTGACATAATTTTATCTGAATATGCACAAAAATCAATTAAAAAAAAACGATTGGTAACTGAATAATCTCGCCGCACTGTTTACTGCGGTGGGGTAACCGCCATCAGAATGAAGACGCGGCAAAATGATGACACCAAGAAAGCCGCGAATGACTTATTATTTGACTTGGACGACAAATGAAGTGCAATTCACGATATCTGATTCATGAATGTTTTGGGGGTCAAGCTTCAGAAAGGATTTTTTACCAATCGGTGCCACCGCGGAAATTCACCATTTCGTTTTTTTTTTTGGTGTTTCACCTCTGTTTGTGTATGGTGAAATATCCTCCAATAATTGATGGAAAAAATACGGCAGGTGAGTCTCGCCAAGAAGGATGAGATCGAAGATAACATCCCTGGAACGTCGCTGAAAGGGTCCCAATTCCCTCATTGGTAACGTCATAGGTCATATCATAACGCATGACGCACTCATCAATCCACTTGAGTTACCACACAGAAAATTGAATTCAAAACTATTACGCTCATAGGAATTTTCTAAAAAGGTTCTATTCAGCACAAATTTCCATTTTCCAACTTGGGATTTAGTAATGAAGAATTACTTAGTTTGATATGCTCAGATATGCTTCGAATGTCATATAATTGAACGACTTGGATATTTTTTAAATCAATATAAATTCCTTTTAATGAATAAACCTGTAGTTCACGAAACTCCAATGGTGCCTAAATTATACTGGTATGAACAATTATTCAATACAACCCGATTGGACATAACGCAATAACCGTCGTTCAGTGTTATGAATGCAGCGCAATATGAAATAAAATGCCCAAGAACCATCTAGACGAACCAGCATCAATCCTACACCATAAACATCTAAAATAGGCTCCTCAGCGTAAACGGATGCATCATCTGAGAAGCACGAGGAGGATGCACTAGGGTCCAAATAAAAGAAGTCACTTAACAGGCCAGCATAGTGCAGACAACTATCTTTGCAATAACTCCCTACAATTGCCTTCCTGGAATAACAAACATGACACGCTAATGTCCGAGGCAGCTTAATTCGCCGCCACACGTGGCTGCAAAGCACTGTTTGACAGATGCAGGAAAATGTTTAGGATTTTAGCCTTCCCGTTTGAACAGCCCTGCAATTGTTTTGAATGTTGTAATAATGTTTTTAAACAACATAGAACATTGAAAGTCACGCTATAAAAATGATTTTATTTGCGGTGTTATCTCAATTAAAGCATAGACATTCAATGCATTCATTGTTTTCATATGAACATGTGGGGAGAGGGTCATTTTTTTAATGGTCTTGGAAGCAAGAAGAATGACGAACGAATGATGTGAAAGAGAGGGTTAATACTTTTAGAGTGTATGATACGACGAGGACAAACTTACAAACCTGAATGCGAAAACAGGAGATGATTGAGGCAGAAGTGAACGAACAAGGGATGTTCTATGTGAAATGTAAGAATGAGACGTATCAATGGTTTCAATGAAGTAGACGATAAATTGTAATAATGAATATTTTATGACAACCACAGCTCAATCTGTATAAATTACGATATACAGAAGCATTTGACATACGTTTGTTTACCTCAGGTCCGTAAGAAACGAGATTTAAGATTTTCACGGATGTTGAACTTTATCATATGTAACGAAATTCAATTGAACGGAGCTGGGTTAGACTAGTTTTTTTTCTACCAGCTGGCTTAGAATTTACACTATTCATAGGGTTCAAATGTTATGTTTGGTTGGCGTTACTTTAATCTGCCGTACACATTGGTAGCTACTACAATTAGCGTACCTAATCTTATTTCTTCTCAATTCAAACTGTATGTCTATATTCCGTCGAAGAACTAATAAGGTAAATGGTTTGATGAAGCAAAAAACGGCATTAGAGGAATGATAGAAACTATCCGTATTTTTGTCTGAATTACTGATTGAGAATGTAATAATTCCCGATTTGAAGTACCAAACATTAGTAACACCGCTACATACGCAAGTAGCTGTGATGCGCAACATACGCAAGTAGCTAAGATGCGACTCGGTGCGGTCTGGATGGCCATTGCCCAAAAAATGTGGTCCAAGACGGAACTATGTTTCTTTCTAAAGCACTTTCAGTTGCCAAAGGAGAATTGCTTAGCAAGATGAATCAAAAGATACTTAAAATGGACCTTTGTGACGATATCAAGTCTGAACAATCATCATGAATAAATCTAAAATCAAATCTATGCTGACTCTAAATATACTGTGAAAAAATATTATTTGTGATTCACTTCCATCGCGAATCGTATACAATTTCTTTATTGCTCCTGTACACACCAGGCGCAGCTGCTCTGCCGCAATAGGGGTAACATTCACCACCTCGTTCACGGTGGCCAACTGATTAGACTGGGTTGGGTGTGGGGCGTGTCAGCAGCACTCGTTTACGTAAACATCGAATTCGATGATGGTACACAAATAAACATTGCCGAGTATTGATGATAGCCCTTCTTTGTCTTTCGATCGACGAACTGCGCGCCTCCAGGTAGCCCCACCACGAGTCCACGACATATCTAAAAACTGACAGCAACTTCTTGTACTGCTTTTCAAGTTATTGATTTCATAGTTATTTTTTCATATTTTTCTTACTTCTAGAGTTTGTTCTTTGTGAGCAAAGCAAGCGGTCAGTGATTGTCAACATGTATCATGGCTGTGCGGGTGAAGCTCCTATAAGTTGAATCCATTTCTGGTTCGAATATTTTCAGCTGAAATGTATTTTGCTGAGAATAGAGTGGATCTGTGCATTTACCATCGTCGTGTCGTCGACCAACTGCCACCCAACGCGTCATGATTTATGCATTCATTATAAATCAACGGAACATCTCTTCATCGTGGGAATCACTCATTTTTCCTGCGTATGTAAACATTGTTCACGTATATCGAATGTAAAAAAAGGTTTGTTCTACGAAGATCTTCTCACTTAAACGTTACGAACTGTTGCACGTTGCATCTAATCTACGGTTTGACAGTAGCCAAAGACTTTAGAATACTGAAGACGAGACCTCCATTGAGTATGTGCGCAAACAAAATGAATGGGTGAGTCATGTGATCGTCCTCGTACTTATCTGGCACTATGGTCAACATCAAACCTTAGACAGAGTTGTTCCTGAAATTTCAAGCGGCTTTCATTGCAAGAATTTGGATAATTGGCAGATGACAACCAACTGCCGTCACTAACTCTAGATGATCAATTTCATTGAGAAGTGCTCCGCCTTTTCTAAAGTATTTGAGGGTCGTTCATTTCCCAACAGCTTCCTGTCGAACTGATTGGGGCCTTTAAGCCGACGGTTTCAGTCAGTTTCATGGGCTAGTCTATTTTCCATTTATTTTGTCTGGGTATTTGGGCTAATAATTTTCTGCAGGCTACGCTACGAAGTGAGTGAAAAAAATGAACGTGACATTCTCAGTTATAGTGGTGTCCTTCAAATCAACGTCACACGAAAAAAGATTTCATATTCGGTCAACACACAAATTCATTGGACTTGATCAAGGGCATTCACGCAAACCTTTACCGCAAGCAAACTTATGAGTCAGCTTGAACTCTCCGATAATGTTCGACCAGTATTCTAGAATCTTCTGACGAATAAAGTCTCATCTAAATAATTTGCGCAAGTTTTTGTAGGATAAACATGCAACTGATGGTGTGTTTTCAATGACGATTCCTTTTATATCAGGCCCTAACAGTGTGCATTACATAATAAAATGTATTATGTCACTCGGCTGTACAAGGACATAGAGTGAGAGTTGCTATATCAACGAGTGTAACCGTAGGCGGTATATTTATAATCAATGGGGAAAACAGAAAGAGCAACCTATTTGTGATCGAAGGCTTTGTATAATAGAATAATAAACAAATGGAAATGATGGATAAAAACATTGTGGCTTATGAGCTGACGATTATCGAAGGAATACCAAATGAACATTAGTATAGAACCTACTGGTGAAAAATTTGTTAGGTCCCTCATTAATTTACAAACAAATATGCCGATTGATTAGGAAGTGAAATAATAGTCATACTGTAGCCACAGTAAACCACTGCCACCATTGGGGATCAGTAATCAAACCATATGATAAAGTATCATTTTAATAACGAAGAGTTCAATTCGAGCATAGATCTGTAAGAACTCCACCAATATCACTTCACAGGATTGACTATAGCCAAATCTAAGCTTTAATACAAAAGCCATCACCAGTTCGGAAATTTATGGTGGATCAGAGTGAATTGGCACTACCAGTCGTCAGGGAAAGTCAATAACAACTGCAGATAATTTATTATTCAAAAGCGTATAGACTACAAAATAAAGTTCAAGGAAATAAGATTCTCATCCGTTTGCAAATTTTCCGAAACTTATGCAAACAAATAAATTTTTCTCTCTTATTTTTAGGTGCGATGATACGATGAATGAATTTAACAATATTGTTTTTCTAAATTTTGTATCCTGATAGAACGTTGTAGGAAAGACACTTAATTATAATTTCAAATAAATCAATTACACCGTCCTTTCCGGAGCCACTGATAATATCAGCGAGTTGGAAATCTTTGGGCCGGCCATTCTCTCGATTTTCGACAAGATGTTATATCTTGAGAAAGTTACATATTGGAAGGCAACCAGCTATATTGTTTCATTTCGTAGTTTGATTCGTTGTTTCTATACCTTTGGAGTACGCAATTGGGATTTATAGTCCCGCAACTACTTATACATAATATTACTCATAAAACGGATATAGACGAAATAGTTAACACAAAAATTTACTGAGATCCGTTTGGTAATAACTGACCAACACTGGCAATCAAGGTAGGAATTTTCGAAACGCCTTAATTGGTATCTGGTATGCTGATTATGAGGTTTCATATCCGGGGCGGAGATGGAAATTGTAGAGTTCTTGTATATGCTTAGCTTTGTTCAGTAATTGTGGTGGGTCCTCGTTTATTTTAATGCTTATACGATCTACGTAGCATATCGGTTTAATAAGCGATGCAAACTGATGATTATCTTTGAACAATTCATTGATGATTCACCAGAAATTTTCGGAATTTGGATTGCGGCTGAGTAATGGTATGGGAACATGGCAGGAATACATTCAATCGAGGTAACACATTGCCCTGAGCTAAAATGGCACAAGTTGGAAAACAATGTAACCTAAAACACTTCCCATTATGGTGGTAACTTAACAGCAGTGTCATTTAAGGACATTATTATTTAATCATCCACAGCCATGCACGCACAGAGTTACATCTTATCTATTGGGACCATTTTTAAATGATTGGACCTGTATGACTCTGATCATACAATGCAATTGTGAATGTCATATTGAATAAATACCCATCGGTACGATGACATTTTAGAAAAAAATTGGGAACCACAGTCATATTTTGCTCCAAACCATAGTACAATGAGATCTCGTTCAACTCATTAAAAAAAATCAACAGGCATTTAGTTCAATCTTTATTATCATAAAAAAAAATTAGAACCTCAGAAAGCTTCACAAACAAATACTTGTTATGCAAGTGTTTAGAAATATTTGTTCCACGCTTCGTGAAGTGTTTATCTTGGTTTCAGCTGAATACTGCCAAGAATTTCCCTTCTCTTACCAGACTATATCATCCAGTAAGTTAGGTTCAATTACTATTAGTACCCGCTGGACCAAATAAGCTGTTATATTGTCCTCCAATTGGTGGGGGGGTTGTGCAAACCAATTTTGGTATTGGCAGTGTTGACAGTGTAGTTTTTCGTGCATACTTGAAGTTTCAAATTCGCGACAGATGCTGGCACGAGTTGCCAGTCGACATGCTTCGATCTCGGTGTCGTAAATGCTTCGAACACACTAATTCCTGAATACTATCTACATTATTAACATAGTTGGGAACAAAATCTGGCACTAATTTCAAAACAGCAAGGAAGAAATGGTCTTGACCACTATATAATATTCTGATCCGTACTCCGTAACCGCTACGGCGATGACCACTGCAACCATATATGTGTGACGAATGGTATTGGGGCTATTGCAACCATATCTGTGTGACGTATGGTATTGGCACCCCTGCAACCATATTTGTGTGACGTATGGTATTGGGACCACTGCAACCATATCTGTGTGACGTATGGTATTGGGACCCCTGCAACCATATTTGTGTGACGTATGGTATTGGGACCACTGCAACCATATCTGTGTGACGTATGGTATTGGGACCACTGCAGCTAGATCTGTGTGACGCATGGTATTATGACTAAAACGATTAGCGTTAAACGGGTACAGTTGACCATACGAAATAGTCTTAAAAAAATTAGAATTATTCATTGCACTAAATCAGATTTGTGTGTACGGTCTGATTGGCTCAAAATCGCTTAGTTAGCTGATGCTGTCTAAATGAGTCAGTGCAATGATGATAGTTTGTTGCCCAAAACTACGTAACAGATTAGCGAAATTAGGCCGCAAGCAGGTAGTTATTTGAATGTCATAAATACCCAGCGGATCTTTAGGGGGAGCCTCAACATTTGGGTTAGAAATAAAACCAATGATTAGCCAGCAAGCTTTTGTTGAAGTTAAAATTAACCAATGCAACATCATAGAGCAGCCTCTCTCTGTCTCTGTTTTCATATTCATTGAGACTGTACTGGCTGCTGAGAACAATTTTCCTGTTCATGTTGCCCGATTGGACTCCAATCGAGGCTTCCTGTAATTCTGCAACGGCCATGCGGCTGTTCCGTCCATCGTTTGTTGTTACCTCGTCTGACTTGTTCTGGATTAATAAAACATTGATGCAGCAAATTTAGAAACATTGTAGCACAAATGCGATAAAATAATTCAATTGAAATAACATAACATTTCTCAGTATCTGGTTGTTTAGTCGTATTAGTTTAATTTTGCGAGATGAATTCTTCGTATTATGACGATTATTTATTTATTCAAGTAAGTCCACTTAAGTCAATCAATCACATACTGATTATTAAAAATCAATTATAAGAAGTGTTCCCAGGAACAATTCATGTA
>SDVV010012965.1:0-15270 GCA_016164225.1 Gammarus roeselii | reverse complement strand
CTGTCAATTCTGTCGTATGCCTTCTCCAGGTCCATGAAGGCCCAGAACACATCCTTTCCTTTGGCAAGGTACTTCTCACATACCTGTCTCACTGCAAAAATCTGATCGGTACACCCTCTACCACTCCTAAAGTACACTGTTCCACTCCAATTGCGCAGTCCGTACAGTCTCCAATCCATTTGATCAGCACTCTCCCGTACAACTTTCCAACCACACATAACAGACTGATACCTCTCGAGTTGCAGCATTCATTTTTATCTCCTTTGGCCTTATATAGCGGAACAATGCAGGCACTGCGCCACTCACTCGGTACCACGCCTGGTGCAAAACACTAGTTCAGTAACCTCACCAACCATTCGACAATCGTTACTCCACCCTTCTTCAGGCACTCGGTCGCAACTCCATCCAAACCAGGGTCTTTCCCTGCTTTCATCACGTCCACCGCCTCCTGCACCTCCTCCCTGGTAATGTCTGCAACAAGTCTTTCTCCCAAAACTGGCATCCGAGCACCACCACCCACAGCAACAATGTCAGCCTCTCTGTCATCCTCGACATTCAATAACTGATCAAAATACTCGGCCCACCTCTTCCGTACATTACCACTTTTCAACAACAACTGGCCGTTTTCATCTTTTACCACTTCCTCCTTCCCGGTCTCTCCCTTTCTCACCCTCTTCACCTCTTATAAGAACATCTTTTTGTTCTCCTCACAATTCTGGCACAACCGTCTGCCCCACCTGGCATCAGCGTCCCTTTTGGCTTTCCTCACCACCCGCTTCACCTCGTTTCTCCTCTCTTTGTACCTTCCACAAGCCACCTCCGACTTCACCTGCAACCACTCCTCAAACGCACCTCTTTTCCGTGCTACCGCCAGTTTGACCTCCTCGTTCCACCACTCGCAGCCTTTCCTCCTGCACCCGCCCACACCCCCGCGCACCACACACCTTCTTCGCACATCTCAGCAACGCATCCCTTAACGTCTCCCATTCTTCCTTCACATCTCTCAGATCCTGTCCTCTCACGCTGTCATATTCTTCCTTCAACGCCTGCTGGAACTCCTCGGCTCTACTTCTCACATTCAGCACACTCCCTTTCACTACCTCTCTTCCTCCTTTCACTCGTTTGTTGCCCTTCCACTTCTGCTCCACTCTTAATCTACCTTCCACCAGCAGATGGTCAGACACTCCTCCACCCTCCCCTCTCAACACCCGCACATCCAACACGACTTCTGAAAATGCCAGGCGATTCATTCGTCGGAGGTTCCAGACTTGCCTTGACGTAGGCGGGCGATATTTTGAGCAGCTATTGTATTGCATGGTAATTAATCATCTGCTTCTCCAATATTAGTCTCATGTTTTGTTCCTACATCAGAGAAAAGTAGCTTGAGAAGGGAATGGATATGTTCTGAGCCTTCATGTATTTGGAAAAGGCCTACGACAGGTATGACAAGGAAGTGCTATGGAGGGTGTTGCGTTTACATGGAGTGGGGGAAAATCCGTTGAAAGCGATTCAGAGTTTCTATGTTGACAGCAAAGCATGTGTCAGAGAGGGGAGCGAGGTGAGTGATTGGCTTACAGTAAAAGTGGGTGTGAGACAAGGTTGCGTTATCTTTCCCTGGACGTTCAATCTCTTCATGGATGGAGCGGTCAGGAAGATGAACGCTAGTCGATTGGGTTCGTTGGCAGTTGAATCAGTTACTGTTTGCGGACGATACGGCACTGGTGGCGGGTTCAGAGGGGAAGCTGCTTAGGCTAGTATCTGAGTGTGCTAGAGTGTGTGAGAGGAGGAAGCTGCGAGTGAACAAGGGTAAAGGTAAAGTAATGAGACGCTCGAGGAATGTCGATGCGAGCAGAATTAGTGTCATCCTAAATGGAGACTTATTGGAGGAAGTTCAGTGTTTTAAGTATTCGGCTCTCATGTGGAGAAGACTGAACTAGTGGAAACTGTAGTGAACTCGTGAGTGATGGAAGGGTATAAAGTGTTGGGTGCACCGAAGAGTGTAATGAGCTAAAGGACGTTAGGAATGGAAGCAAAGAGAGGGCTGTTTGAGGGTGTAGTTGTGCCAACTGTGCTTTTCGGGGTTAAGACGTGGAGGGTGAGAGCAGAAGAGAGAAGAAGGTTGAATGTCTTCGAGATTAAATGTATGAGGAGCACGGCTGGTGTGACGCTGAGAGACAGGATCAATAACGCCGCGGTGAGAGCTAGAACGGGGATGGTGAAAAGGCTAGAGGACTGAGTTGATTCCGTCTTCTGAGATGGTTCGGGCCCATGGTGAAGATGAATGAAGGGAGGTTTGGTAAAAGGGTGTTGATCTCCGTTGATTTCCCTCAATGATTCCCGTTCGCTTCAGTTCAGCTTGTTTGCTGCTTATATTTTCTCTTATTATAAATTATCTTGTCGGACTATACTATCCGACCTTCCGGCCAGCGCATGTCTAATGAAATAGGGATGTTATTGACGGCCGTCTACTTGCCGGAAATTGACATTGCCCAAGAATGGGGACATGACACCCCCCCTTTCTAGGGGAGTTATACCGTACAACCGTAATATACAGGACCGAATATTGGTCTCTATCATGGTTAGTTACATCATTTATATTTACCGTACTATGTACGATTTATTTCCAGCTATGTATCGATCAACTGGGCGACGTTCTTTGCCGGAACGTCTTGGTTGGTCTTTATTTGGTATTCCCTGCATTGGTTCATTTTGTATTGCGGGTGAATCAGGCATTTTTTGTCTAGATTCATCACCGCATTCATACCGATCATTCACAGATGCGTTGCCACTAGCATTTTCATCGCGCATTCGTTCACGTTACTCAGATTCTTTCCGTCGACTGTCTCTCAAACATTCTTCCAGATAAATATTTCCTTTAGTCTCGTCGTCACGAGGTTGGGTGTTTCCTGGTAACAGCTGTTTATACATATTAATGCAAAAATTTTCATTAACAACGCCATCTAGCCATTTAGGGCCTTGTCTCAAGTCTAGCACATGTTCATTGTTCCCTACTTGGAACATAAAACTAGTTACAGTTTTTTAAATGACATTTCTCCGGGGCATATCTAGGGTTAATTCGCTCCTTTTCCGTTACATACACTCTACAATTTAATGATACAGCTGGAGCAACGCCCGTCACGGAGTGTGGGGTGTTGCAATAATGTAATAAGACATGGCGTAACCGTTCTTCTACAGCACCTGTGACTTTCCTCAGGTCCCTTTTAATTATGCCTACGCTGCGTTCAGCTTGACCATTTGAGCTCGGGTGATAAGGCGCCGGCCTCACATGCTCTGCCTTTTGTGCGAAGTAGTTTTTGAATTCCTCAAACGTGATTGAGCTACTATTGTCTGATACTATGGGGAAAGGCATGCCATTTCGAGAGAAAATAGTATCTAACACCTCTATCGTTACTTCAGAACTTACACTCTTCACTACCTCCGCCTCAATATAACAGGTCAGTGAGCAAGCCACGACTAAGATAATTTTATCTAGGAAGAAACAATGGTCAATGTGTAACCTCGACCATTTGTTTATGGGTCTTGGCCATTCACTATTTGAAGTCTTAGGGATTCTGGCATTTGTCACGCATTTGCTACACACTTTAATGAAGTTCTCAATGCCTTCATCTATCTTAGGATACCATACCAACGAACGGGCAATCCCTTTGATTGCTGAAATGCCTGGATGATTTGCATGTAGAAGTTCTAAGACCTTGTGTCTGTAGCGTCGTGGGACCACCACCCTGCTACCATACATTATGCAGTTATTGAACAGGTACAGGTTATCTTTAGCATTCTGGAATGATTTTATGACCCCCTCCACCATTATTGGGAACCCATGCAAAATATAATACCTGACTTGGGATAGCTGTGGATCTTTACGGTATTCTACGTTAATGTCTTTCGCTGAGACACTGTTTGATTCCAAATCTCCCAACAACAATACGAGTTCAGTAGGTTCCAAGTCGTCTTTTGACTCTGCTAACGGCAGTCGTGAAAACAATTGCTATTGTAATATGGTTCGCCAGGAATATGCACGATTGTGTAATTATATGGACTCAGTCTCAAGTTCCATCTGTGTAGTCTTGCACTGCAATTGACTGGCATAGCGTTTTTACGCCCCATTAGTTTTAAAAATGGTTTATGGTCAGTGGTCAATAAGTATTGACCGATGACCATAAACTGGTAGCGTAATTATTTTGGGCACTTGTTAAAGTCTTTGAGGCAAATTGAACAGGCACGAAAGCCTCGTTGTGTTCCTGCATTAAAACTGCAGCTATACCGTAGTTGCTATCTAGCATCGGTCTCAATTGCTGTTTCGAGATTTGGGTCAAACTATTTTAACATCATAGTACCTCTAAAAAAAAATTTAATGGTCTCAAAACATGACTGAAGACATTTCTCACAAACGATTTTTTTTTTTTCAGTAGAGCGTACATTGGTGCGAATGCACTGCTGAAATTCGGAATGAATCTACTGTAACAAGTACACAATCCCACAAAACTCTGTACTTGTTCCACATTTGATGGGCAAGGTGCCTCTGAAATTGCCTGAATTTTCAGAGGGTTGTGTCGTGTCTTCGTTTGACAACACATGACCGAAGTACTCAACACTTTTCGTGAAATAACAGGACTGGCTGTTATTTATTTTGACACCAGCGCCCTGTGAGGCTGTGGAATACCTTGTCTAATACCTCTAGATGTTCTTCTGCGTTTTAGTAAGTACTAATACATCATCCATGGAACATATTGTATTGGGTACGCTAGAAAGAACTTGCGAAATGAAGCACTGGAATATTGCACTGGCTGAAGATATGCAAAACGGTAAGTAATTATATTGGAAAAGTCCCTCTGACGTATAATGACTGTGTATAATTTGGACTCTGCGTCTAACGAAAGTTGTAGGTAAGCGTTTTGCAAATCAATACGCGAAAATAATTTTGCCTCTCCAATGTTCCCTAGCACGTAGTCAAGAGTAGGCATTGGATGCGTTATCGTTTGCGTGAATTTATTGATAGTTAACGCGTAGTTGCCGCTTAGTCGTATTTTACCAGTGGGCTTTCAAACTGCCACAACGGGACAAGTCCAATCAGAGTGATCCAGTCTTTCAATTACCCAAGCACTCTCCAAATTCGTTAACTCTTCCTTTACAGAACATCTGAATCGAAATGGAACGCTTCGTGGTCTAAAGAACATGGGTTTACAGTCACTATCAACCTTAATATTAACCTTGTGTTTAACGTTGCTCCTGTAGTTAGGAGACAGAAACTCGCTGTACTTATTGAATAGATTGTATCTAGTAACCGTTCTAACAGACGACAGTTCTTTGGGCATATTCACAGATAATCCGAATTTCTAACATAAATCACGACCGAATAATGGAGATAAATTATTTTTTACAGCAAGAAAAGTATGCCATTTGCCCGTACCTTTTTACAATTACCGCAAGCGTTGTTTGCCCAGTGAAAGTAATGACGTTGTTGCCGTAATCAATCGCTTTCTGGTACGATTTGCATCCTATAGCAATTTTATTGTCAAGGGTCATATTTTCTGTGATAATGCTTATCGATGATCCCGTGTCAAGTTCTAGTTTCACTGCTTGGCCGTTTAATCTACACTGGACATAAAATATGGATCGTCCTATTTAACACTTGGCATCCCCTGTGTAGGCATTCATAAAAAAATGTTCTGCCTACTGTTATCATTGTTGTCTTTTTTCATGGCCACCCTACCAATGCCTACCTAAGGATTCTTTGTACTGCCCATGCCTCCGCATAGCTCGCCGTCCATTTTTGTTTGACGGAGCCGCTTGTGGTCCTCGATCCGGGGCCACTCGTCCTCAGCTCGTGGGAGTCCGTTGAAGCGGTTCCTTTCCTCCGTTGGTTGTGGCTCCTTGTGAATTCTGGTTGAGGGTCTGTTCCGGATCTTCTTCACGGTTAAGTGATCCATCCAATTTCTTTCTCCAGTGAGCGTGCACTCGTCGGCCTCGTCGATGTGATTTGTTTTAGTTTGCTTATGGTGTAGGCTTAGATTTGCATGCTCATGCAACACCTTTCTGCATTTGTTACACTTTAATTAGAGTGCCAAACACTGTTTCGCCAAGTGCCTGCCTTTGACCATTCATCTTATGCAGACGTAACTTTCGTTCACTTGCGTCGTCAGCTTATCGTTCCGTAGATTTTCTTAAAACCTTTTGTGGGCCGGTCATGCCTTGGTGAATTTGAGCGGCGGTCCGTCCTTGGTGAGTTCTGGGGCTTATTTTGGTATACTCTTTCCCCTGAGCGTAAAGGGACAATGTCTTCTACGTCCGCCAATATTTGTTCGAGTGTCTTTGACCTTGCCACAGTGTCGTCGAAGCTCTTTTCTTCGCATTCCGTGATCAATGCTATGATCAACCTGCTGGGTTGCAATCCAGCTATAAATTGATCTCGAAGGAGTCTACTTCGGCAGCAGTTCTTGTATTCGCACTTGCTCCCCAATTCGTTGAGGGATCGAGAGTAACTCTGGATCGTCTCGCCGTCCCGTTGCATCCTTCTCATGAACTGTACTGACGCTCCGATTGTGGATTTCAGCGTCCTGTATTTTGTTGTTAGAGTTTCCACCATCTCGTCGGATGAAGCAACTTTTATGCTCTTCTGCTTTATTTTTTGCTGAATTTGTGTGATCACGTTTCTTGCTAAGCATGATCCCAGCAATGACGCTTTTTCTCACTCGTCGTCCTTTCCTGCTGTCTGGGCTCGGCCGTTCTGGAATTCAAAACGAGCAAAGAAGTCTCCGATGCCTTCCGTGTCAGGGTCGAATATTTTCTGTGCGTTGTCGTGAGACATTTTCAATGTTAGCACTCTATGAGTTTTCACAAATAAATTACACTGAATTTTTCACCTCGTCGCCAGTTGTTATATCTTAAGATATTGTAGGCTGAGGGCTTCTAGACAAACAATTGAATTGGGTTGTGTGTATGATTTATTTGCAACTATACAATTTATACACGTCGAGAAAGTGGGAGTTTAATTAGGGGTAAAGCCAGCGAGCACAGGCAAGCAACCAGTCGGTATCGGGGTCGAGTCATCACTGACTCTCTTAAACTATCCCTTGCTGCTCCATACATTTCACTTCCGCCACAAGCGTGGCCTATGTTGTTGTTATCCCTGTACCGGGCGTCATCTTAATTGCTGTATTGGCTCCAACGATTCCCGTTCGCTTCAGTTCAGTCTGCTTACTGCTCATAGGTTCTCTTATTATGAATTACTTTGTCGGACTATACTACCCGACCTTCCGGCCAGCGCATGCCTAATGTATTAGGGATGTTATTGACGACCGTCTACATGCCGGAAATTGACATTGCCCAAGTATGGGGACATGACAATATCGAAACCCGCCTTCGTTAGTCAGCAGTGGCGACCGGATCAGGCAGCCAATCAACGAGTCATCAAGTGACCAGGAAGCCAGGTCTTACTTTTGCGCCACTGCTGAAGAGACCGCCATCATGCCAGATGGCCCAGATCCTAGCCTGCTTCCGATGCTCGTAAATTGCCGCAACGGTCGCCTGAGCAGGAATGGCGCCATTTGTGACAGTTTCGACCGGGGCTTTGTTTTGTATTACCCTCAACAGCGGTCAGTTCCTGCTCTCGTTGGCCAAAATAGTCCTACGAATGTTACTCCTATTGTTACTAGGAGTATATGTTTCTTCTATCAGTCCACTAAAAATATATTTGTGTCCAATGCTTGTGTCATAAACTTGAACAGGATTGTTACACGCAATATTTCCTGTGACGACGGGACAAGGCGTTATAGAATTAGTTATTCTGACAACTTCAGTTATACTGACCACGTCAATATTGGTGCGGTTAGGATATATTTAAATATATTTACTGCCATCACACTAGACCAAATTGCAAATCATTTTGACAGTGTTTGCTGGAGTGTGTTTTTTGTATTGAGAATGCAAGTGTTCTGATGGTTTTGTCATCTGTGATCTTTCAGGAGATCACATTTCCTGTCAGGAGACCATTTTCCAGACAGGAGATCACTTTTCCTTACATTTTCTGCTTCGTTGAATAGTTCATGATAAAATAACCCAAATTGATTTTGCTGCAGTTATTGTAAGGTTTGCTATTTCAACTGCTCCTGTTTCATCATCATTCCTACCGTTCAATATATAACATTGTCTTCTTATCGTTCATTATATTGGAAATAACAATTTCAGCAAATCCTTGATATTATTGTGAAAAATAATTTGTACATATTTTCGATGTTACTCTAAATAAATTTGTACACATCGTTGATATTGTAAATAAGAATGGGTACATATTTTTTATATTATTGTCAATAACAATTTGTACATATTCGTATTATTGGGAATGATAATTTGTACACATCTTTGCTATTAGCAGAAATTACATTTTGTACATATATTTGATCACTGTTAGAACTATGTGTATTGCAAGACTACGCAAATGTAAAATAAAATACAAACTTCCCATGCCCGCTCATGTGACAGCCAAGAAGAAAAATTGAACCCCAATAAAGAGCCTAGCAAAATTATGGATGATTGCAATGCGTACAAAGAACAGTTCATCGTGCTGACCTAATAGAATGAAGACGCCTGAATGCCTACAATAACTGAGTACTTTAAAGCAACAAGCTAACTTGACTGCAATGCGTACAAAGAACAGTTCATCGTGCTGACCTAATAGAATGAAGACGCCTGAATGCCTTCAATAACTGAGTACTTTAAAGCAACTAGCTAACGTGACTGCAATGCGTACAAAGAACAGTTCATCGTGCTGACCTAATAGAATGAAGACGCCTGAATGCCTACAATAACTGAGTACTTTAAAGCAACAAGCTAACTTGACTGCAATGCGTACAAAGAACAGTTCATCGTGCTGACCTAATAGAATGAATCGCCTGAATGCCTACAATAACTGAGTACTTTAAAGCATACAAACAAATGGTAAAGTGCATTGGTCTATGTCTTATTACATCTCCAGCCTACCCAGGGTGAGGACGCTGCAATACTGTCGATTGAACAGCAGTCTTCAGTGCATTTGATGCGCCGTGCACTGATTGTTGTTTGGGTTCTTCGTGTAGTTGCTACCATATCTCTCTTAGAAAATGGCAAAAATCAATTTAAAGAGAAAAAGTGTATGCGATGCTTCCATCATAAATAAATATTAATGTTTGATGCAAAAAAAATAGTGCGAAAGGGTCATTTACGTAATCAAACAAAATGGTTGTGCTTCACATCCCTACCAAAAATGATAATGCAGAAATCTTAAGAAAATTACCTAACCATATTTTAAATTTCGATGGAGGTTATTTTTGTTAGAATAACTTTTGATTGTTATCTGCAAACGTATGGACAAATTAAACTAAATTTGGTGTCAATTAAGCTTTAATTCTTTCATTATGACCAGCAATTCAAATTGAATTATTCAAACGGCAAATGAAACAGACGAAAACTATATTTTCCAGCTAGGGCAGAGCATGAACATTATCATCCTGTCAGCAGAACACAAACATAACTCCACATACTATGTTCCTCTGACTTCTTTCTGTATTTGTCTTCGAACAAATATTAACTGCTGAATCAAACACTTCTGCACTGTAGTCGAATCCTGTAATATCATCTCATCTTGTTCTGCCCCTTTGATTTCGTATTGTTATGGCCGTGAAATAAATTATCTTTGCTTCCGAAGACAAACGAGCAATGGATAGCGTAACCCCTCGCATTGAACCATTTACGCACTCTTCTCTCAACACAAATTTTTTTTGCTCTAATTTTACTCTGGCAGTGAACTATATAATGACATTCATTAGAGCTACATCGTATATACGCAAAGCGAGTCATTTAGCGCCACGTAGCGACAGGGATCTCCTCGCACAGCGTCACTTATAAACGCCCGGGCCGGATCACACAGGCATGCATGGCAGTGGCTCGTTAACTCCCACCCACACATAACCTGACAACCTTTGCTACCCAATGTACCAGGCAAATAATCAACTTATTTCGTTTCATAAAGATATAATGACTGATCGCAATACTAAGTGTCATCAGGATATTGCGCATATTCATTGTGTACTCTAAATAAACCCATTTATTTCTCCTGTTTCTCGTCATGTTGTGGAAGAGCTGGCACCTATGCTCAGCTAGGAAAGTACGATGTCGTTACCGGTCACTATTGGGCTCACTTACTTGGTTGCACGATGTGATGAACGCTGTAAGGTCTAACCCAATATCATACATATTTTAAATTTGTGTACCCATCATCATTTGTATTTTACATTTATGTATAGACTTTAGGCGGTACAATAATACCATACCGTCGTTACATGAGCTCTCCAATTCACATTGGCCCACACATCCTCTTATTCCCAATGTATTTGGCGGATGATATGAATTGAGACTGCCAACACGTTGTGATGGACTCATCTGCATTGTCACCTAATCCGATTTGTTGGCCTTAGCCGAACATTACACGCACTCCAGATTTATTGTGCATATGCATTGTAGGCATTTTACACTTACTATGCATCTGTAAGTATCATTTCATACGTAACCTAGATTTTTTGTGCATATGTATGTACTGTGTTATCGGGCCCCTAAAATACCTCACCGGCTTGTGCCTGAATAGGGATTTTTCGGCCTGTTTGTTTGTTATGCCAGTGGCTCTCTAACTCGCACAGGTCCACCCACACCGTCGAATTCTTTGCTACATAATGAATTAGGTTGTGGATCTTAACTAAGAATTCCTACTAATTGCAATGTAAAAGATTTCATTGTCAGATCGCAACACCTTATGTCCTCAGGATATAGTGTATATTTATTGTGTTCTTTAAACCTACCTTGATAGCTCTTTCGTAGTGACATTCCAGAGAGCTGTGCTCTTATTTTCAGCTAGGAAAGTAAGTTACCTCCCTACCATTCATACAGAGGCCCAGATACCTCCCTCCCATTCATACAGAGGCCCATATACCCAGTTACAAGTTCTTAGCTTGCCATTGTATTTTTGAATTGATGTGTATATCTTTAATGTCCGAAAGGAATAACACACCGTTTGTGTATGAATAAATTTATTTATTTGTTTATTATCTTTCACATAGACAGCAACGCCACCAAAGTTCCTATTCGTGCGGTCACGTACAAAAAAGTGTAATTTTGCTATTCAGTTTGCTGATAATACAGTATCATTTCGTGGTTTTATTTCTCACAGTATATGTTACTTTCTAAGATATTTTACACCTTCTTACCATATTGGGGTAATAAATTACACTCTCTGCCAGGACTAACACAATGGGTTTAGAATACTCCCGACTGAAGTAGTGGATACTCTCTGTAGCGGTGAGCCATACTCTTACACAATCCTTCTCCGTCATGAGCCACACCTCATCAGCTGCGCCAGTGCCAGGAAGCGACACCCATGTCTATAGCAGGGCCGCAATTTACAAGCCCATTCCTCTGTTCCCGTCGTTCTGCCACTGTGGGCAACTGCCATATTGATGCCATGCTGCCATGCAGGCAGAGTTATCCACGATGCCATTACTCTCCTCGAATAGAGGCAGGATGCTCGTACTATCCATGGTGCCATTACTCTCCTCGAATAGAGGCAGGATGCTTGTACTATCCATGGTGCCATTACTCTCCTCCAATAGAGGCAGGATGCTCGTACTATCCATGGTGACATTACTCTCCTTGAATAGAGGCAGGATGCTCGTACTATCCATGGTGCCATTACTCTCCTCCAATAGAGGCAGGATGCTCGTACTATCCATGGTGCCATTACTCTCCACCAATAGAGACAGGATGCTCGTACTATCCATGGTGCCATTACTCTCCTCCAATAGAGACAGGACGCTCGTACTACCCGTGGTGCCATTACTCTCATCCAATAGAGACAGGATGCTCGTACTACCCGTGGTGCCATTTCTCTCCTCCAATAGCGACAGGATGCTCGTATTGTTTAGCCCTCGGTCCATTGCCTCTCAGTCCTAAACGTAGGAACACAACTTTCTGACACTGATTTGGCTCATTGAAGATGGCTCTTGCTCAAGACGGGGGTGAGGTGGGGGGGGGGCTATGACGTCACATGACGTCAAGTGAGATGCGAAGGCAGTTGTTCACTTTGAGTTATTTAGCATCCTAAACAATATCGCCAGGGCTATTTGAAGATAGTCGGCAGAGTCTGCCCACACTACGCGCATATTTAACAAAATGAGGTTAGGAAATAGATCATTTTTGTGGCAAAGATACGAAAGCTACATCTGTTCGACTATTGAATAATCAGTAATGAGACCGATATTAATACTCATAGGAATACTTCATAATCTGAAATATGTCAATGAGGGCTACTAAAATATCGTTTCCAATTATTGATTTTTATTGAATCAATCCACTATCTTCGGTGCCGATCATAAACATTCTGCAGCGTAAGGCATTATCGGAAAGTTCCGAATACATCGTAAAAATTCCATAAAGACCTCCCGAGAAACAATTGCGTGTACTTCAAAATTGCTAATTGCACGAACTGAAATGAAGGCTTAACTACACGAGCATTAAAATCGGTTGGAAATGTTTTTGTATATAATTCATTAGTAAAAGTTGTAGCATTTTATTGATTACCCGTCACATTTTTATAAGAATGCTTTTTAATCGTTCATGAGTCGTTTCCAGTTGACTTTCTTTGTTAATTTTCAACAGCAAATGCCAGAGAGCGGGCTCTGAACTCATTATTTACCACAGATAATCCTCTCTAGTGATTATCCTCTTTATTGAATACAAATCGAGTGAATGTTGAGCATTATCAGTTTACGATTGTATGCAAGATACTATTTCTCACTCAACATTAGCAAATGTAAGTCGCTCGAATGTTGGTTGCCGCGGGAACAAACTTTTTTCGTCCCTTTTTCGCGAAAATACTCGCAGCAAAACATAACAGTGATGACGTCAATCCGTCCGATTCAGTGCAAACCATTTTCGGTCGCGGGTTTGTTCGCTTCACGTTCTCTCATAGGAACTCCGTATTTTGTGACGATTTTATTTTGATTAAAGCCTAGAAATTTGGGTACTTTTCTAACTGAAATGCCCAAGTTTGATAGCAGAATGCCTCAGCATCGCCGGTGAAAAAAATACATGAGGACTTTTTAGTTGAGGATGACAGATCGCGGCTGTGCTGTTGCTGCAGAGGGTAACTAAGGGCACCATCTGAATCCCGAGACCGCTGGTGCATTCAGACAGGACGACGTCTCACTATTTCGCCCTATTACCTTAGAGTAGTTCGCCCTATAACCTTAGAGTCGTGCACGGGGGCCAAATGCGATATATTTCAGTACCTAACCAGATAATATGAGATGCATACGAACGAACGTCAAACTTTGTAATGGCATTCGCCTTAATTACTCATTGATGATGGAGGTCAAAATGGACTATGAAGCAAAGTTCCTAATTGATGACGGAGGTCAATATGGACTATGAAGTAAAGTTCCTAACTGATAGCGGTCAATATGGACTATGAAGCAAAGTTCCTAATTGATGGAGGTCAATATGGACTATGAAGCAAAGTTCCTAATTGATGGAGGTCAATATGGACTATGAAGCAAAGTTCCTAATTGATGGAGGTCAATATGGAATATGAAGCAAAGCTTGTAATTGATGACGGAGGTAAATATGGACTCTGTAGCAAAGTTCCTAGTTGATGACGGAGGTCTATATGGACTATTGAGCAAAGAACAATTGCTAAGGTGTCTCTCGGAGACCGACTTGTAGGCTGTTAAGTTGTCGCTCTCCAGTACACCAACTGAGGAAAGTATTTGCGTTCCTTATACCAGAATGTTTTCAACACGCCCAGTCGTGTAACACCAGCCTGCAGGGCGTGTACAACCGTTAATGTGAACCACGATTTCGCTTTGACGACAAGGTAATCGTTGTTCACATTACCGCAGATTGTTTTGGTCGTGTACTTTTCACTACGACTTAACTAACGAATTACACGCCTAAAGCTCGTTTCACCCGACTGAGTGAGCTGAAAATCATACAAATTTTGACTCATTTAGTTGCATAAAAGTAATACGAAGATTTTTCTGAGTGAAAGTTTAACTCGAAAATTATAATGTAATATATGATGTCCGCAAAAGAACGTAATCAATACACATTAATTATTTGCAAAGTGAACTTTACTTCACAGTACACCTGCTAAACCGTTTGTGTTTGCAGTTTTTATTCAACACCTTTAATTCTTTATCGTCCAATTGAGGAATGATGTGTTCAGAAAGCCGGGCAGTTGCGCTCCGAAGGGGGATAATTCATTTTAAGAAACGACCAAATAATTTCGTTCGAGTACGCATTATTAATCAGCGAGTTCTCCTTCCTCCTTTCGATTGGTTACCTCCACCAGCAAACATAAGTCACCAGCAAACATAAGTCACCAGCAAACATAAGTCACCAGCAAACATAAGTCACCGGCAAACATAAGTCACCTGCAAACATAAGTCACCAGCAAACATAAGTCACCAGCAAACATAAGTCACCAGCAAACATAAGTCACCAGCAAACATAAGTCACCAGCAAACATAAGTCACCAGCAAACATAAGTCACCGGCAAACATAAGTCACCAGCAAACATAAGTCACCAGCAAACATAAGTCACCAGCAAACATAAGTCACCAGCAAACATAAGTCACCAGCAAACATAAGTCACCAGCAAATATAAGTCACCAGCAAACATAAGCCACCAGCAAACATGAGTCACCAGCAAACATAAGTCACCAGCAAACATAAGTCACCAGCAAACATAAGTCGCCAGCAAACATGAGTCACCAGCAAACATAAGTCACCAGCAAACATGTGTCACCAGCAAACATAACTCAACAGCGAACATAAGTCACCAGCAAACATGAGTCACCAGCAAACATAAATCACCAGCAGACATAAGTACCAGCAAACATAAGTCACCAGCAAACATAAGTCACCAGCAAACATAAGTCACCAGCAAACATAAGTCGCCAGCAAACATGAGTCACCAGCAAACATAAGTCACCAGCAAACATGTGTCACCAGCAAACATAACTCAACAGCGAACATAAGTCACCAGCAAACATGAGTCACCAGCAAACATAAATCACCAGCAGACATAAGTACCAGCAAACATAAGTCACCAGCAAACATAAGTCACCAGCAAACATAAGTCACCAGCAAACATAAGTCGCCAGCAAACATGAGTCACCAGCAAACATAAGTCACCAGCAAACATGTGTCACCAGCAAACATAACTCA
>SDVV010012964.1:0-15271 GCA_016164225.1 Gammarus roeselii | reverse complement strand
GATGGTCGTGGGTGGGGGGGGGGGGGCGCCATTATGACGCGACGGGGGTAAACCAGTGAAAACTGTCGGGCCCTGCTGCTGACGACGGTTCCTCGGGGCATTCGGGACTCAGAGTGTAAGTTGAGGGGCTACCGGCCGGACCCTTTAGCACAAAAGGGCTAAGTTGTGTGAGTGTGAGCGTATGAGGGTGTATGGTGCGCCTTGCCGTCGGCCACCCACCTTTCTGGGGGATGCGGCCTAGTGTCTGTATCTGTATCTGTATTATTACCATTCCATAACCTGGAACCCCTCTAGACACATCATTGGTGTTTGGTATTATGGGCTAGCATGATCCTCGCTTCTGGTTATTTTATGACTAAGAAGAAGTGGATCCTTGCTTCTGATAATTTTTCTACTTCGAAGAAGTATCTTCACATTTAGAATTTTATTTGAAGAAAAAGTTTTTTTTGCATAACAATGCAAGGTACTTGCCTAATTGATCCACTATATGATTGCTGCTACTTGCGTTTGTGGGGCTAGATTCCTGGAGTGCTAACAGTGAATTCATATTATTGAAAAGCAAAAAGATGGTAACTCTGTAGTGGTCCCACAACAATGTATGTTAGTTAGGCCGAAGGGTCCTAGTTACTACCTATCGACTAAGATAAAACTATGCAGTGTTGCACTGGATTATGTGGATGAATTTCAATGTCTAGAACACATCATCACAGCAGATTAAACTGATGACAAGGATGTTGCAAAGCAAACAAGGCGGCAAAATGCAGTTGGTAACATGCTGATACGAAAATTCTCGTTTGCACCAAGGGAAGCTAGCATCTAGCCCATCAAATCATATTGTTACCCGATTTATTGTAATGCACTGTGGAGAAAATACTTTCAATATAGCGTGAGGAAATTGACAGTGAGTTATAATGACACATTTAGACGGCTGATGCAGGTTCCGCGCTCGGCGTCAGCGAGCAGGGTTTTTGCTGAAAACCAATCAGATCACATCAAGGTACGGTTCCGTAAAGCGGCACACAGCCTTATGACTCGAGTTTTGAACTCTCCAAATGAAATCCTCGTTGCAATCTGCTCTGGTGATGCTCTCGTTGCCTCGTCATTGTTGAGGCGATGGAGAGAATTACTATACGCAGAGGCAGGATAGAGTTGTATGCCGTAACTTATTCTTAGTTGTGTGCGGTAATTTTATAACTTTATTCTCACTGTAACCCTACAATAAGATGTCTCAATTGTAATACTATGCCCATGTTGGTTGTCAATAAAGTTTATATTACTATTATTATTATTATTATTATTATTATTATTATTATCATTATTATTATTATTTAATATTATTAATTATATTATTATTATTATTATTATTATTATTATTATTATTAATAGCATATCACTCACTTTATGCAATACTTCAATGCCAGAAGTCATTGATAGCATATTGCTCACCTTACGTAATACTTCAATGGCAGAAGTCATTATTAGCATATCGCTCGGCGCTCGTTATTTAATGTCAGACGTCATTATTAACATATATCTCGGCTCACTTAATACTTCAATGCCAGTTGTCATTGTTAGCATATCGCTCGCCTCGCGTAATATTACAATGCCAGATGTCATCATTAGGATATAGCTCGACTCACGTAATACTTCATTGCCATATGACATTATTTAAATGTCGCTCGCCTCACGAAATAATTCTATGCCAGATGTCATTACTAGCATATCGCTCGACTAACGTAATACTTCAATGCCAGAAGTCATTAATAGCATTTCGCTCACCTCACGTAATACATCAATGCCAGAAATATTTATTAGCCGCTAGCCTCGCAAAATATTTCAATGTCAGATGTCATTATTGGCATATCGGTCGCCTTACGTAATACTTCAATGCCAGCAATCATTATTGATAATTAACGTATCACTCGCCTCACGTAATACTTCAATGCCTGATGTCTTTGATAGTATATCGTTCGACTCACGTAATATTTCAATTCCAGATGTCATTATTAGCATATTGCCCACCTTACGTAATGCTTCAATGGCAAAAATAATTATTAGCATTTCACTCACCTCACGTGTTACTTCAATGCCAGAAGTCAGTATTAGCATATCGCTCGCCGCACGTTATTTAATGCCAGAAGTCATTATTAACATATATCTCACCTTAACTAATACTTCAATGCCAGATGTCATTGTTAGAATATCGCTCGCCTCACTTAATATTACAATGCCAGAAGTCATTATTGACTAAGCGCTCGCCTCAAGTAATACTTCAATACCAGTAGTCATTATTAGCATATCGCTCGCACCACGTATAACTACAATGCCAGAAGTCATTATTAGAATATCGCTCTCCACACGCAATAATTAAATGCCTGAAGTCATTATTAGCATATCACTCGCCTCACGTTTATACTACAATGACAAAAGTAATTATAAGCATATCGCTCGACTCACGTAATACTTCATTGCCAGAAGTCGTTGTTAACATGACGTTAGCTCCATATAATACTTTAATGCCAGATGTCATTATTAGCATATCGCTCGACTCACGTAATACTTTATTGCCAGAAGTCATTATTAACATGTCGCTCGCCTCGCGAAATACATCAATGGCAAAAGGCATTATGTGCATTTCACTCACCTCACGTGTTACTTCAATGCCAGAATTCATGATTAGCATATCGCTCGCCTCACGTTATACTTCAATGCCTGATGTCATTATTAGCATGTCGCTCGCCACGCGTAATTTTTCAATGCCAGAAGTCATTAATAGCATATCGCTCGACTCACGTAATACTTCATTGCCAGAAGTCATTGTTAACATGACGTTAGCTCCATATAATACTTTAATTCCAGATGTCATTATTAGCATGTCGCTCGCCACGCGTAATTTTTCAATGCCAGAAGTCATTAATAGCATATCGCTCGCCTCACTTGATACGTCAATACCAGATGTCATTCATTTGCATATCGCTTGCCTCACGAAATACTTCAATGCCAGAAGTCATTATTAGCATATCGATTTCCTCACGTAAAACTGCAATGCCAGAATTCATTATTAGCATATCGCTCGTCTCACGTATTACTTCAATGCCTGATGTTATTATTGTCATATCGTATACCTCACGTAATACTTCAATGCCAGAAGTCATTATTAACATATCGCTCACCTCACGTAATACTGCAATGCCAAAAGTCATAATTGGCATATCACTCCCTTTACGCAATACTTCAATACCAACTGTCGTTACCGGCATATCGCTCGCCTTACGAATACTTCAATGCCAGATGTCATTATTAGCACATCGTTCATCTCACGTATCAGTTCAATGCCAGAAATCAATGCTAACATATCGCTCGCCTCACGTAATACTTCAATGCCAGATGTCATTATTAGCATATTGCTCTCTTCACTTAATACTTCAACGCCAGAAATCATTATTAACATATCACACCTTAAGTAAAACTTCAATGCCAGATGTCATCATTAGCATATCGCTCGGCTCACGTAATACTTCAATGCCAAAAGTATTTATTAGCATATCGCTCGCCTCATGTAATACTTCAATGCCAGAAGTGATCATTTGCATATCGCTCCCCTCACGTAAAACTTCAATGCCAGAAGTCATAATTGGCATAACGCTCACCTCACGTAATACTTCAATGCCAGATGTCATTGCCAGCATATCTCTCGCCTTACATAATACTTCAATTCCAGATTTCATTATTAACGTATCGCTCACTTCACGTAATACTTCAATGCCAGATGTCATTAGTAGCAAATTGCTCTGCTCACGTAATACTTCAATGTCAGAAGTCATTATTAGCATATCGCTTACCTCACGTAATACTCCAATGCCAGATGTCATTATTAGCATATCGCTCACCTCACGTAATACATTGCCAGAAATATTTATTAGCATATCGCTAGCCTCGCAAAATACTTCAATGTCAGATGTCATTATTGGCATATCGGTCGCCTTACGTAATACTTCAATGCCAGCGATCATTATTGATTATTATCATTTCGCTCGCTTCACGTAATACTACAATGCCGGAAGTCATTGTTAGCATTTCGCTCGCCTAACTCAATACTTCTGATCCAGAAGTCATGATTAACATATTGCTCGCCTTACAGAATTCTTCAATAGCAGATGTCATTATTAGAATATCACTCGCCTCACGTAATCTTCCAATGTCAGAGGTCATTATTAGCATACCGCTCGCCTCACGTAATATATCAGTTCCAGAAGTCATTATTAAAATATCGCTCGCCTCACATAATACATCAATTTCAGATATCATTAATAGCATATTGCTTGCTTCATGTAATACTTCAATGCCAGAAGTCATTATGAGCATATCACCCACCTCACGTAATACTTCAATGCCAGAAGTCATCAATAGCATATCGCTCGCCTCATGTAATACTTCAATGCCAGAAGTCGTGATTAGCATATCGCTCGCCTCACGTAATGCTTCAATGCCTGATGTCATTATTAGCATGTCGCTCGCCACGCGTAATTTTTCAATGCCTGAAGTCATTATTAGCATATCGCTCGCCTCACGTAATACTTCGATGCCAGAAGTCATTATTAGCATATCGATCTCCTCACGTAAAACTGCAATGCCAGAAGCCATTATTGCCATATCGCTCGTCTTACGTAATACTTCAATGCCTGATGTCATTATTAGCATTTCGCTGTCTTCACGTAATACTTCACCGCCAGAAATCATTATTAGCATATCACACCTTACGTAAACCTTCAATGCCAGATGTCATCATTAGCATATCGCTCGTGTCACGTAATACTTCAATGCCAGAAGTCATAATTGGCATAACGCTCGCCTCACGTAATACTTCAATGTCAGATGTCATTGCCAGCATATCGCTCGCCTTACGTAATACTTCAATGCCAGATTTCAGTATTAACGTATCGCTCGCTTCACGTTACAATTCAATCCCAGATGTCATTAGTGGCATATTGCTCTTCTCACGTAATGTTTCAATTCTAGAAGTCATTATCAGCATATCGCTTACCTCACATAATACTTCAATGCCAGATGTCTTTATCAGCATATCGCTCGCCTCACGTAAAACATCAATGCCAGAAATAATTATTAGCATATCGCTAGCCTCGCATAATACTTCAATGTCAGATGTCATTATTGGCATATCGGTTGCCTTACGTAATACTTCAATAACAGCGATCATTATTGATTATTAACATATTGCTCGCCTCACGTAATTCTTCAATGCCAGATGTCATTAATAGCATATCGCTCGCCTCACGTAATACTTCAGTGCCAGAAATATTTATTAGCATATCGCTAGCCTCGCAAAATACTTCAATGTCAGATGTCATTATTGACATATCGGTTGCCTTACGTAATACTTCAATGCCAGCGATCATTATTGATTATTATCATTTCGCTCGCTTCACGTAATACTACAATGCCGGAAGTCATTGTTAGCATTTCGCTCGCCTAACTCAATACTTCTGATCCAGAAGTCATGATTAACATATTGCTCGCCTTACAGAATTCTTCAATAGCAGATGTCATTATTAGAATATCACTCGCCTTACGTAATCTTCCAATGCCAGAGGTCATTATTAGCATATCGCTCGCCTCACGTAACATATCAGTTCCAGCTTCATGTAATACTTCAATGCCAGAAGTCATTATGAGCATATCACCCACCTCACGTAATACTTCAATGCCAGAAGTCATCAATAGCATATCGCTCGCCCCATGTAATACTTCAATGCCAGAAGTCGTGATTAGCATATCGCTCGCCTCACGTAATACTTCAATGCCTGATGTCATTATTAGCATGTCGCTCGCCACGCATAATTTTTCAATGCCTGAAGTCATTATTAGCATATCGCTCGCCTCACGTAATACTTCAATGCCAGAAGTCATTATTAGCATATCGATCTCCTCACGTAAAACTGCAATGCCAGAAGTCATTATTGCCATATCGCTCGTCTTACGTAATACTTCAATGCCTGATGTCATTATTATCATATCGCTGTCTTCACGTAATACTTCACCGCCAGAAATCATTATTAGCATATCACACCTTACGTAAAACTTCAATGCCAGATGTCATCATTAACATATCGCTCGTGTCACGTAATACTTCAATGCCAGAAGTCATAATTGGCATAACGCTCGCCTCACGTAATACTTCAATGTCAGATGTCATTGCCAGAAATATTTATTAGCATATCGCTAGCCTCGCAAAATACTTCAATGCCAGATGTCATTATCAGCATATCGCTCGCCTCACGTAAAACATCAATGCCAGAAATAATTATTAGCATATCGCTAGCCTCGCATAATACTTCAATGTCAGATGTCATTATTGGCATATCGGTTGCCTTACGTAATACTTCAATAACAGCGATCATTATTGATTATTAACATATTGCTCGCCTCACGTAATTCTTCAATGCCAGATGTCATTAATAGCATATCGCTCACCTCACGTAACACTTCAATGCCAGATGTCATTAGTAGCATATTAGTCACCTTACGTAATACTTAAATGTCAGTAGTTATTATTAGTATTTCACTCATCTCACGTGTTATTTCAATCCCAGCGATCATTATTGAATATTAACATATCGCTCGCCTCACGTGATACTTCAGTGCCAGAAATAATTAATAGCATATCGCTTGCCTCGCGTAATACTTCAATGTTAGATGTCATTATTGGCATATCGGTCGCCTTACGTAATACTTCAATTCCGGCGATCATTATCGATTATTAACTTATCGCTCGCCTCACGTAATTCTTCAATGCCAGATTTCATTAATAGCATGTCGCTCACCTCACATAATACTTCAATGCCAGATGTCATTAGTAGCATATTAGTCACCTTACATAATAATTCAATGTCAGAAGTTATTATTAGCATTTCACACACCTCACGTGTTACTTCAATGCCGGAAGTCATTATTAGCATATCGCTCGCCGCACGTTATTTAATGCCAGGAGTCATTATTAACATATATCTCGCCTCACGTAATACTTCAATGACAGATGTCACTGTTTGTATATCGCTCGCCTCACGTAATATTACAATGCCAGAAGTCATTATTAACAAGGCGCTCGCCCTAAGTAATACTTCAATACTAGAAGTCATTATTAGCATATCGCTCGCATCACGAAATACTACAATGCCCGAAGTCATCATTAACATATCGCTCTCCACACGTAATAATTGGATGCCTGAAGTCATTATCAGCATATAGCTCGCTTCAAGTATTACTACAATGACAGAAGTAATTATTAGCATATCGCTCGACTCACGTAATACTTCATTGCTAGAAGTCATTATTAGCATATTGCTCACATTACGTAACACTTCAATGCCAGAAGTAACTATTAGCATATCACTCTCCTCACGTAATGCTTCAATGCCAGATGTCATATTTGACATATCGCTCACCCCACGTAATACTTCAATGCCAGATATCATTGCCAGCATATCGCTCGCCTTACGTAATACTCCAATGCCAGATGTCATTATCACCATATCGCTCGCCTCACGTGATACTTCAATGCCAGATGTCATTATAAGCCTATCGCTCTTCTCACGTAATACCTCAATGCCAGAAATCATAATTAGCATATGACTCACCTAACGTAATACTTAATTGCCAGAAGTCACTATTATCATAACGCCCACCTCACGTGATCATTCAATGCCAGATGTCATCATTAGCATTTCGCTCGCCTTATGTAATACATCAATACCAGATGTCATTATTAGCATATCGTTCGCCTCACGTAATACTTCAATGACAGAAGTCATTATTAACATTTCGCTCGCCTCACGTAAATCTTCAATGACATATGTCATTATTAGCATATCGCTCGCCTCACGTAGTACTTCAATGCCAGAAGTAATTTTCGGCATATCGCTCGTCTCACGTAGAACTTCAATGCAAGAAGTCATTATTAGCCTATCGCTCTCCTCACGCAATACTTCAATGTCAGATATCATAAATAGCATGTCGCTAAATTCTCGGCATACTTCAATGTTAGATGTCGTTATTAGAATATCGCGCGCCTTACGTAATACTTCATTGTTAGAAGTCATCATTAGCATATCACTCGCCTCCCGTAAAACTTCACTGCTAGTTGTCATTGTTCGCAAGTCGCTCTCCTCACGTAATACAACAATGACAGAAGTCATTATAAGCATATCGCTCGCCTCACTCAATACTTCAATGACAGATACAATTATCAGCATATCAATCGCCTCACGTATTACTTCAATGCCAGAAGTAATTACTGTCATATCGCTCGTCTCACGTAATACTTCAATGCCAGAAGTCATTACTAGTATATCGCTCTCCTCACGCAATACTTCAATGTTTGAAGTTATAATTGGCATATCGCTCACCACACTTAATACTTCACTGTCAGATGTCATTACTAGCATATCGCTCGCCTTACGTAATACTTCAATGCCAGATGTCATTAATAGCAAATTACTCATTTCACGTAATACTTCAATGCAAGAAGTCATCATTAGCAAATCACTCACCTCACGTAAAACTTCACTGCCCGAAGTCATTATTAACATATCGCTCGCCTTACGTAATACTTCAATGCCAGATGTCATTGTTAGCATGTCGCTCTCCTCACGATATACTTCAATGCAGGAACTCATTATTAGCACAACACTCACCTTACGTAATAGTTCAATGCCAGAAGTCATCATTAGCATATCGCTCGCCCCACGTAATACAACAATGCCAGTAGTCATTATAAGGATATTGCTCGCCTCACTTAATACTTCAATGTCAGAAGTCATTATTAATATATCGCTCGCCTCACGTAATCCTTCGAAGCCGGATGTCATTATTAGAATAACGCTCGCCTTCCGTAATACTTCAATGTAAGTAATCATCACTAGCATATCGCTCGTCTCACGTAATACTACAATGCCACAGGACATTATTTTCACATCGCTCGCCTCACGTATTACTTCAGTGCCAGAAATATTTATTAGCATATCGCTTGCCTCGCGTAATACTTCATTGCCAGTTGTCATTATTGGCATATCGCTCGTCTCACGTAATACTTCAATGCCAGACGTCATTATTAGCATATCACACGCCTCACTTAATACTTCAAAGCCAGATGTCATTATTGGCATATCGCTCGCCTCACGTAATACTTCAACGCCAGAAGACATTTCTAACATATCGCTCATCTCACGTAATACTTCAATGCCAGAAGTAACATATAACATATAGCTTGCGTCGAGTAATACTTCTATGCCAGCATTCATAATTAGCAAATCGTTCACCTCACGTAATACTTCAATGCCAGATGCCATTATTATCATGTCGCTCGACTCACGTTATACTTCAATGCCAAAAGTCATTATTAGTATATCGCTCGCCTCACGTAATACTTCAATGCAAGAAGTCATAGGTGGCATATCGCTAACCTCACGTAATACTTCAATGCCAGATGTCGTTACTAGCATATCGCTTGCCTCACGCATTACTTCAATGTCAGATCTCATTATTAGCATATCGCTCTCATCACGTATTTCTTCAATACCAGATATCATTATTAGCATATCGCACACCTCACGTAATACTTCAATGCCGGATGCCATTAATAGCATATCGCTCGCCTCACGTAATATTTCAATGCCAGAAGTAATTATTGTCATATCGCTCGTCTCACGTAATACTTCAATGCCAGAAGTCATTATTAGCAAATTGCTCTCCTCAGGCAATACTTCAATATCGGATATCATAATTAGAATGTCGCTCATTTTATGTATTAATTCAGTGCTAGATGATGTTATTAGCCTATCGCTTGCTTTACTTATTTATTCAATGCCAGATGTCATTATTAGCATATTGCTCATTTTACGTAATACATCAATGCCAGAAGTTATCATTAGCATATCGCTCGATTCACTTAAAACTTCACTGCCAGAAATCATCAATAGCATATTGTTCGCCTTACGTAATACTTCAATGCCAGAAGTCATTACTAGCATATTGCTCGCCTCACGTAACACTTCAATGCCACAAGTCATTATTCGCATATCTCTCTCCTCTCGCAATACTTCAATGTCGGATATCATGATTTGCATGTCGCGCACTTCACGTAATACATCAATAATAGATGTCGTTATTAGCAAATCGCTCGTCTTACATGATACTTAAATGCCAGATGTCATTATTAGGATATTGCTCATCTCACGTGATACTTCAATGCCAGATGTCCTCATTAGCACATCGCTCGCCTCACGTAAAACTTCTCCGCCAAAAGTCAATAGTAACTAATCGCTCGCCTCATGTAATACTTCAATGCCAGAAGTCATCATAAGCATATCGCTCGCCTAACGTAATCCTTCAAAGCCAGATATGATTATTAGAATATCGCTCGCCTCACGTAATACTTTAATGCAAGGAGTCGTTACAAGCATATCACTCGCTTCACGTAATACTACAATGCCACAGGTCATTATTATCACATCGCTCGCCTCACGTAGTACTGCGATGAGAGAAATCATTATTAGCATATCGCTTGCCTCACGTAGTACTTCAATGCCAGATGTCATTATTAGCATATCGCTCAACTCACATAATGCTTCAATAACAGAAGTAACTATCAGCATATCGTTTGCCTCGCGTGATACTTCAATACCAGCAGTCATTATCAGCAAATCGCTCACCTCACGTAATACTTCAATGCCAGAAGTCATTATTAACATATCGCTCGCCTCACGCATTACTTCAATGCCAGATCTCATTATTATCATAACGCTCTCCTCACGGGATTCTTCAATACCAAATATCATTATTAACATATCGCACACCTCACGTAATACTTCAATGCCAGAAGTCATTATTGACATATCGCTCGCTCCACGTAATACTTCAATGCCAGATGTCGTTACTAGCATATCGCTCGTCGTACGTAATACTTTAATGCCAGATGTCTTTAATAGCATATTGCTCATCTCATGTGATACTTCATTGCCGGGAGTCATCGCTAGCATATGGCTCGCCTCACGTAAAACTTCAATGCCAGAAGTCATTAGTAACATATGGCTCGCCCCACGCAATACATCAATGCCAGATATCATTATTAGCTTATTGCTTCCCTCACGTAATACGTCAATGCCAGATATCATTCTTAGCATATCGCACACCTCACGTAATACTTCAATGCCACATGTCATCATTAGCAAATTGCTCGCCTTACTTAATACATCCATGCCGGAATTCATTATTAGCATATCACTCACCTCACGTAATACCTCAATGCCAGATGTCATTATTGGCATATCGCTCGCCTCACGTAATACTACAATGCCAGAAGTCATTATTAACAGATCGCTCGCCACACGTGATACTTTAATACCAGGAGGAATTATCGCGTATCGCTCACCTCATATAATACTTTATTGCCAGATGTCATTATTAGCATACGCTTTCCTCACGTAATACATCAATGCCAGAAGTCATTATTAGCATATCGCACACCCTACGTAATACTTCAATGCCAGATGTCATTATGAGCATATCGCTCTCCTTACGTAATAATTCAATACCAGATGTCATTTTTTAGCATATCGCTCGCCTCACGTAAAACTTCAATGCCAGAAGTCATTGTTAACATATCTCTCAACTCGCGTAATACTTCGTTGCGAGATGCCATTATTTGCATATCGCTCGCCTCACGAAATACTTCAATGCCAGAAATCATTATTAGCATATCGCTCGCATCACGTAGTACATCAATGCCAGAAGTCATTTCAAACATATCGCTCGCCTCACGTAATGCTTCAATGCCAGAAGTAACTATTAGCATATCGCTTGCCTCGCGTAATACTTCAATGCCAGCAGTCATTATTATCATATCGCTCACCCCACATAATGCTGCAATGCCAGAAGTATCTATTAGGATATCGCATGTCTCGCGTAACACTTCAACGCCAGCAGTCACTATTTGAAAATTCTTCACCTCACGTAATACTCCAATGCCAGATGTCATTATTAGCATATCGCACGCCTCACGAAATACTTCAAGGGCAGAAGTCCTTATTAACATATCGCTCGCCTCACGTAATACTTCAATGCCAGATGCCATTATTAGCATATCGCTCGGCTCACGTAATAGTTCAATGCCAGAAGTCATTATTAGTATATTGCTCGCCTCACATAATACTTCAAAGCCAGAAGTCATTATTAACATATCGCTCGCCTCGCAAAAAAATGCTTCAATGCCAGATGCCATTATTAGCATATCGCTCTCCTCACGTAATACTTCAATGACAGAAATCATAGTTGGCATATCGCTCGCCTCACTAATACTTCAATGCCAGATGTCGTTACTAGCATATCGCTTGCCGTACATATTACTTCAATGTCAGATGTCATTATTAGCATATCGTTCATCTCACGTATAACTTCAATGCCAGAATCCATCAATAACATATCGCTCGCCTTACGTAATAATTCAATGCCACCAGTCATTATTATCATATCGCTCGCCTCACGTAATACTTCAATGTCAGAAATCAATATTAGCATATCGCTTGCCTCACGTAATACTTCAATGACAGATGTCAATATTAGGATATCACTCGCCTCACTTAAATTTTAAATGCCAGAAGTCATTATTAGCTTATCGTTCACCTCACGTAATACTCTAATGCCAGAAGTCATTATTAGCACATTGCTTGCCTCACGTACTACCTCAATGACATAAGTCATTACTAACATATCGCTCGCCTCAAGTGAAGCTTAAAAGCCAGATGTCATGATTAACATATCGTTCGCCTCACGTAATACTTCAATGCCAGATGTCATTATCAGCATATCGCTCCCCTCACGTTATACTTCAATGCCAGAAGTCATTATTAGTCTATTACTCGCCTCCCGTAATACTTCAATGCCAGATGTCCAAATTAGCATATCGCTCGTCCTACGTACTACTTCAATACCAGATGTAATATTAGCATATCACTTGCCTCTCGCATTACTTCAATGCCAGAAGTCATTTTTAGCATATCGTTCGCCTCTTGTATTACTTCAATTCTAGAAGTTGTTATTAGCATATCACTCGCCTCACGTAGTACTCCAATGCCAGACTTCATTATTCGCATATCGCTCGCCTTACGTAATACTTCAATGCCAGAAGTCATTATTAGTATATCGCTCATCTCACGTAATACATCAATGCCAGAAGTCATTGTTAGCATATCGCTTGCCATGCGTAATAGTTTAATGCCAGATGTCATTAATAGCATATCGCTCGCCTCACGTAATACTTCAAAGCCAGATCATTATTAGCATATTGCTCGCCTCGCGTGAAACTTCAAAGCCAGAAGTCATTATTATTCTATTACTTGCCTCGCATATAACCTCAATGTCAGATATCATTCATAACATATCGCTTTCCTAACGTAATACTTCAATGCCAGATGTCATTAATAGCATATCGCTCTACTCACGTAATACTTGAATGCCAGAAGTCATTTTTAGCACATTGCTCACCTTACGTTATAACTCAAAGTCAGATGTCATTATTAGTATATCGCTCGCCTTACGTAATACTTCAATGCCAGAACTCGTCATAAGCATATTGCTCACTTTACGTGTTACTTCAATGCCAGAAATCATTAATATCATATTGCTCAACTCATGTCATACTATAATGCCAGATGTCATTGTTAGTATTTCACTCGCCTCACGTAATACTTTAATGTCAGAAGTCATTATTACCATATCGCTCGCCTCACGTAATACTTCAATGCCAGAAGTCATTACCAACATATCGCTCACCTCACGCAATACTTCAATGCCAGAGGTCATTATTAGCATGTCGCTCACCTCACGTAATACTTCAATGTCAGAAGTCATTATCAGCATATGGCTCACCGCACGTTATACTTAAATGCCAGATGTCATTATTAGCATATCACTCGCCTTACGAAATGCATCAATACCAGATGTCATCATTGGCATATCGCTCGCCTCACGTAGTACTTCAATGCCAGAAGTCATTGTTAACATATCGCTCGTCTCACGTAATACTTCAATGCGAGATACCATTATTAGCATATTGCTCGTCATACGTAATACTTCAATGCCAGAAGTCATTATTGGCATATCGCAAGGCTATATAAATCTATTTTGGGTTTCATTTGGAATGAAATATAATTCCCAATTTGTAATCTGATTGCAAGAAAGATTTTTGCGAAGGGAAAAAAACTTGAGGTGTTACTGCATTGCGTAACTTATCGCTGACAGGTGGCCTGTGCTGCGGTGAGGATGAGTTATCGCTGACAGGTCATTATTGGCATATCGCTCGTCTCACGTAATATTTCAATGTCAAAAGTCATCATCAGCACATCGCTCTCCTCACGTAATACTTCAATGTCACATATCATAATTAGCGTATCACTCACCTCATGTAATACTTCAATGCCAGATGCCATTATTAGCATATCACTCGCCTCACGTAAAACTGCAATGTCAGAAGTAATTATTAACATATCGCTCGCCTCACGTAGTAATTCTATGCCAGAAGTAATTATTAGCATATCGCTCGCCTCACGTAAAACTTCAATGCCAGAAGTCATTATTAACATATCGCTTGCCTCACGTAATACTTCAATGCCAGATGTCATTATTAGCATATCACTCGCCTCACTTAATATATCAATGCCAGAAGTGATTATAAGCTTATCGCTCTTCTCACGTAATACTTCAATGCCAGAAGTCATTATTAGCACATCGCTCCCCACACGAAATAGTTCAATATCAGAAGTCATTGCTAACATATCGCTCGCCTCACGTAATACTTCAATGCCAGAATTAACTTCAAGCATATCGTTCACCTCACATAAAACTTCAGTGCCAGAAGTCATTAATAACATATCGCTCGCCTCACGTAATACTTCAATGCCAGATGTCTTTATCAGCAAATCGCTCTCATCCCGTAATACTTCAATGCCAGAAATCATTATTAGCATATCGCTCACCTCACGTAATACCTCAATGCCAGATGTCATAGTTAGCATATCGCTCGCCTTACGTACTACTCTAATACCAGATGTCTATATTAGCATATTGCTTGCCTCTCGTATTATTCAATGCCAGAAGTCATTACCAACATATCGCTCACCTAACGCAATACTTCAATGCCAGAGGTCATTATTAGCATGTCGCTCACCTCACGTAATACTTCAATGTCAGAAGTCATTAT
>SDVV010012963.1:0-15272 GCA_016164225.1 Gammarus roeselii | reverse complement strand
GTGTGTGTAGGCACACAATATGCTAAAGATTGGTAAAACTACGTTGTCAGGTGGATAGATTTGATATGAATAAAGCTTAAATCAATAAAGAAATACATGACATAAGTTTGCAAAACGGGAGAAAAGTATAATCTTTGGTTAGATTAGTTTTAGATGAGTTAGGTTCACGGCCATCATCACAAACCTATAGTGAAAAATGCTATAGTGGATGCTGTGAACGTTCAAATAAGAGAATTGAATCGCAATCTCATAAAAAAGCCTGAATTAATCAATAACTTCAAGGTGTAACACTGCAAACGTATCACAAACATTTATAGAAGTAAGACATGCGGGAATAAGCATCTAGTAAAGACATACGAGCAGGTAACATAATTGAGAAGTACATTAAATTATTGAAAAATTATACGAGTAACTCGACACAAATCCGGTACTGATTCTAGAAGACGATATGGAACCGGACCCAAATCCAATGTCGAGAGGGGAAACATACCAATATTTTAAATCGTTACATCCAATTAAGTGTATTTCATACCCAATATTTTATGAAATTAAGCAAATATATACCTAATACATATATATCCCTATGATAACCAATCGCAACATGCAACAACAACTAAAAAAAATAGCTAAATAAGATTCTCTAGTCTACCCTAACCGAGATTGATTGACTATGTTATAAGGCGTATCCTGCCGTACCTGCGTACCCCAGAGGATGAATCCTACACCAATATGAAAGGTGTATGATCAATCAATACATGATGCTGATGTACCTTACCGATCTTGTAATAAATATGAATAATTCTGCACTTTAACTCCTAAGGTGATCTGGTTCATGAAAAATCATATACTAACATAACAGCCATACCGAAAAGATATGACATTTAACACTGAGTGAAAGCAAATAATGTTTTTTTACTACGATACCTGTTCAAATCTATAACAAATTCCTGGACCTAGCTGATGCTTTTACTCAAGTAGGAGAAAATCAAATCCCACTGTGTCATAACAACGAACTCTACAATGCTTTACTAGGTCACTTCTCAGCAATCTACCACTGATAAATAAAACACCCAGTCACGGTACAATACCCAAGACATACCATGCATTTGTTTAACCCATTGTCTGTGAACAATGTCGAGCAAAGTCACATTTTGGACATAACTAAGAATCTATACACAGGTATAGTGGTCACGAATGGGGCAGACATGAGTCGCAAAGAGTGTGGCCATAAAAAGCTGGGCTTCTGTTCACTGATGACCTAAGTAAACCACTACAACGATGAGCAGCTTGTCGCACAACCCCTATAACAAACCCATTTAACTTAAGATCGACGTCCACAAGAATTTACAAAATCACGTTGAGCTTGAACGAACTCCAAATGACAACCAAAGAGTGTAAACCCCCTCTACACCATGACCAATCCACCCAGTAAATCGTCTTCTAAATAACGGTAAACTATACGCTTGCTAGGGATCAATGACGAAATTCCACAGAGACGAAGTACAAATTTACACCTCTTTAACATACATTCATGTGATTATCGTGGAAGAAAAATCGCACAATAACAGAAACTATAAAAAAATGCTAAATAAGATGCTCTACTCTGCTCTAATTCACAATAAAAATGTAATACATTTTGGTATCCATCATAGTAAATCGGTCTATTTTGACATATAGGCATGAACACAACGTGGTTTTGCCTATGGGACACCTCAAACTCCGCCTAAATATTGAAGAATGCATCATTGTGCCAGGATGTAAGAAGATATATACAGCACTAAATATATACAACATGTAACTAAATTATACCTGAAATAATGTTCAACATTGCTGACACAAACGTATTATAACCTAATATTCCGATATTGTATAAATAACCAACAGATTGCATTGAAGATGGAAACTGTACACATTTCGATACATTTTAGTCTTATGTAACAGAGTTCAAGAAATAAGATGGTAAATCTTGAGATTGATATGATTCAAGCATAAAACCTTCACAGGTGTAATAAAACCGAGGTGATGGAAAGTAAATTTTATCAACGAACATAAGAAAATCTAGAACTTATGCAACAATTTCTTTTGGACAAAGATCGGTATTACATGGAATTGGAGAAGATTCGAATAATTAAAGTTCACAGAGAAGGAGAAATACATTTATGGACTCGCGGGGCTGGAACAGCCTACGGTGTCCGTATCAAAAAATTGATGGAGTATATGAAGGATTTTGAGAGGAAACTGAAACATAGTGATGATGGGTATGGTTGGATGTACGAACCGTGCTGTTACAAATTCAAAGCAACGAGGTAGAAAGTATTGCTGTACATAGAAAGATCTGTAATTATTTCAAATAAAACAGTAATAAACCATGTAAATTCTTAATCAAATGTTTATTTCATCCTAAAACTCAAAGGTTAAGCAATGAACTGCAAACATCGTGTCAGGCGGAAAAAAACATAGAATTGTCAAACTCGGTAGCAAAATAGGTTTCATGACGTGAAACGATACCTATAAACCTATCTCGGGGTAATTGGTCTAGATGTGTTACAGATTGGAAGTATATAAATCAGAGTTTGATCAGATCTTGCTCAGTCAAGTTTGTGATTCTGCCTTCGAAGAATGGGGTATAGCATGAGACATCGTTTGTTCGAAAGTAATGGGGTAACGAGGGTCTGTAATCTGTGCAAAAAATAAATAAAATTGAATACACATAAATCCACGATTAATGTGAGGCGACATCCGAAACGAAGTTATCGTCATGGATATGAGAAATGTAGGAAAAAAAGGCAAATCAGACGTGCAATCCGTCAAAGGATGCAGTGTCATGTGATAATGAAGTAAATGTGGTAGACCTAGTATGAGACGGAGTGTTCGTTTGTGTGAAACTGGACACAAATATGAAATACATGTAACATTCAAACCATCTAAGATTGAAAATCTGGCCTCTCTGCCAACTAATATGGGTCAAGAGTGACCACGAAGTAGAAAGAATTAAGTGTAAGTTATATAGAGACCCTTGTGGAGGAGTTCGTATGTATATATCAATGACTGTGTCAAATCAAAAATAAAGAATCATATGAAAAATAGCTATAACAATCAAACAACGATGTAATTACATCTGAAAATGGATGAAAATTTGATAAATTAAAATTTAAAGTGTGTACCAAAACTGCAAAGGATGGATCAAAATGTCGAGTCAAGTGGAGGTATTTGTTATGCATTAATCATAAAACACTGAAAAATCATATGCATGCATGAAAAGCGGTCGATAATACATAATTCTTGGATAGAATAGGTTAGGTTAGGTTAGGATGATTAGTTCTTTTAACCTAACATGCCGTGAAGCTGATCCACATTAAATATCCTGTAACACAAGCAGGGATGTTGTTCTAATGGAAAAATCACAGATCAGAGGTAAAAATGCTACAGATGTTAACCTCCCCTGTATATCCATACAAATATGTGTATGTGTCTGCATTGTGCCGGTATCGACCCCTGTATACGCCTACATAGTGCCGGTATAGGTGCCGGATTCGACCCTGATATTGGCAAACATAGTGCCGGCACCGACCACAGCATATGCGTACAAAAGCGTGTATGTAAGTACATGGTGTGTGAAAATAAAAAGCTACGTAGGATAGAGCCATATGGAGGGATTTGATATGTATATCGCATGAAAATAATGACTAAATATAATACATAACCATCAAACTTGAATGAAATTACACAATTATTGGTTAAGATGGTTAGGTTAGGTTGCCTAGGTATTAATGCATCTGTCAGTGTATGGTAACCCTTGATGCACAAATATGTGTAAATGCTTACATGGTGCCGACACGTGTGCCGACACAGTGACGATAACGACCCTGTATATATGCATTGTGCGACGCATGTGCCGACACAGTGACGCTAACATTCCTGTATATATGTACTGTGCCGACACAGTGTCGCTAACGACCCTGTATATGCCTTGTGCCGACATATGTGCCAACACAGTGACGCTAACGACCCTGTATATAGGTATTGCGCCGACACATGTGCCGACATAGTGACGCTAACGACCCTGTAAATGCGTACATAGCGTGTATGTGTGTACCTGGTGTGTGATATTAAAATAAAAGTTACGTAAAATATAACCATGTGGAGGAATTTGATATGAACATCGTATAACAGAAAGACTAAATACCATACATAACCATCAAACTTGGATGAAAAAATATATAAATCATGGTTAGGTTGGGTCAGATTGACCTGATCTTTGATCCTAACATTGCGTATAACTGATCCACATTAAAAAAACTTGCAAGAAATTAAGTGAATTTGTTCTAATGGAATCCAGATGCTAAATCTCATCCAAACATGTAATGAAAATATCGATGAATTCTGGAACCTAAACATCTGCAAAATAATATATGCTGGATCAAAAGTAGAGGAATGTATTTAAACTGCTAATTATACGTTAAATGGAGTGATTCAAGCATATCAATACCATACTTACATTAAACTCGAACTTGAATGAAACGACATAACTATTGGTGAAAATAGGTTGGGCTTAGGTGTTAATGCATCTGGCAGTGTATGGCCATCCTATTTGCATTAATTGATATTTGATCTATGTTGTAGTACATTAATATATATTTCGCTAATTATGTACCTTGGACATGGTTTATATCCTAGATCTTGTTGACTGCGGACCTTACATCAATGATTTATAGTAAAAATTCCAGAGTGGACTCATTCAATATTCGTTATATAAGACGAAAAGACAGCACAACTAGCGGCAAACGTCGAGATGATAAAACTTATAAAACTTATACATGTCTGAACGCTGTGGCGCCAACAAAAATTAAACAGTGAAAGGCATGCCAGATAAATGGATAACAGAAAAACAACGAAACGAAATTGCACTTAAAAAATATTTCAAACGCAGAGCAAAACGAAACATCACTTGGTTACAATTATTACGAATTTAAAATAGAAGAGTCAACCGAGAAGTCAGGAGGACAAAAATTAAATACCATCATGAGGAACCAGAACAGTGCAAAAACAATCAAAAAGAAACGTGGCATGTACTGAAAAGAATTGTTCCCTACAAAAAAAATCACCTCGCCTACTTATCAGAATACTCAAGCAGCTTCAGAGAAGTTCAACAACCACTTCGCTGGTGTTGGGAAACAGGTTTTTGAATAGGTAACCCAGGAACTTATCAAGGATTACAGAGCGGCGCAACAGATACATGGAGTCCAAAAGATTTCGATGAATACAGCGACCAAGAAGCAAACGTCAAATGGAAACCAGAGCAAAAATCGCAACACGAAGTAAAACGAGCTGTATTTACCTTGAGGAACACAAATTCTACAGGAATAGATGGTTTAGCCCTACAATATCTGAAAGAGCGCCACATATACCTTGCCTTATATCAGCACAGTTATTAACACCTCTATTGCAAGTGAAACATTTTGTGAGATCTGGAAACATGCAATTATATAAGCAATTCATAAATCTGGGGACAAGAAGGAACCATCCAACTTTATACCGATCAGTCTCTGCCTGTTCTATCCAAGATTCTATAAAAAAAATATCTAGTCAATTGATTGATTACCTCGAATAAAACAAACTGTTCAATGACTGCCAGTATCCTAATCGGCGAAAATTGTCAACAGAAGACGCACTTATGAGCATCACTGAAGATCTGTACAAAAACTTTGATGAGGGGCAGATATCTCTGCTGGTATTGCTAGACTTATCGAAAGCATTCGACAGTGTAAGCCATACAATTCGTTTTTGCAAGCTCCGCAACATTGAAATAGGCCCTACTTGGTTCGAAAGTTATCTGGTGAATTGACAACAGCCAGTTAAAGTCGATATCGCATCAATGTTAAATTCGGCTCAGTTGCCTTTGGGGTCTCTCAAGGTTCGAAACTTGGCCATTTGTTGTTCTTGTTTTTTGTAAATGACATCGACTGTAAAATATAAAAAAAAAATCAGGCGATAATGGTAATGTACGCCGATGATGTTCAAATATTGCTTCCTCGAAAGCCGTCGGATCTGAATGCACTGAAAGACGCCTCTAAGACAGCCGAAACCAATCTGAAATGTTGTTATGATAAAATGAACTCAAGCTCAACTCTGAAAAAACAAAATGCATCTTGTTCGTCTCGAACTCGAAAGGAAAAGCAGTTCCAATGAATTTCTCTCCCAGGATAGGCAAATCTTTCATTCCTGTTGAAGATAAAGTTATAAGTCTGGGTGTATGGTTTGAACCTGATCTTTCATTCAAACACCACGTAACTTATCTGTATTCCAAGTTGAATGAAACACTTTTGTTCCTAAGCTCCGTAAAAAAAACTTCGATTCCAAATCAAGATTACTGATTGTCAACGCTTTAGTATTTTCTCACATCAACTACTGTCTTTCAATTTGGGGGAAATGCACCAAAACTCAAAGATAGAAAGTGCAACGTTGTATAAACTTTGCGGCAAGAATAATATGCGATGGAAACCACAGAAAACGAGACCACGTAAGTTCTCTCTTCGAAAAATTACAGTGGCTCAATATCGACAACAAACCGGCACTCCATGAGTCGATCAGAATTTAGAAAGATCTTCTAGAAAGACATTCATCCGGCAGCCAAAGGCATATATATTCTCGAGGTGAAAAGAACAATCGATTCACAAGAAATAATGATACTCTGCACGTTGAAAACAGGATCACTGGACCAACATCCTGGAACAACCTCCCAATAAGCCTCAATAATCTTGAATCCAACAAGTCCTTCAAGAATAGGCTTAATAAACATCTGTTGCCCGATCAATTCAAAACGGTAACTTTGCCCACAAACCCAAGTGAAATGCATAATACCAGTAACCTGAAAATGCATTGTTCTTGAGCGACCACTACCACCAACCACCACCATCATAACTCTCAACATTTAGACACCATCTAATCGTTTTCACTCTGACGATACATATGTTTCCTATGTTGCTACCGATCACAATTGTCTTCGCTAATTACCATAATTGGTAACAAGCGTTTTGTCTATTTCTTTGTTTTAAATGTTCCAGTCGTTTTAGTATGAATAAAATGTTATTTCCCGTTGCCGGGAGTAGAATCGTGGTACCGTAACCCCTGCGTGTCGTAAAAGGCGACTAAAAGGGGCATAGCGAAGGGGCTAGGAATCCCGTTCTCTGTAAAACCCTTCCTCAAAGACGGCAAGACGGTCGGGGAAGGAGAGGCTCACGCCTTTCCGAACCCTATTGTTTACGTCGCTGAATGTGCGTGGCTATAGTACGAATGAGGTAAAGAGGAGAAAGATTGGTGAGATGTTCGTGAGGAGGCAATTGATGTGTTAGCGCTGAGTTGGATGAAATTGAAAGGTAAGGGCGATTGTGAGTTTGGTGTGGTAAGTGGGAGAAAGTCTGGTGTGGATGAAGGTTGGGCACGAGAAGGTGTGGTCCTGATATTGAGTGATCGGTTGGCTCGTAGCGCTACCGAATTGGAGGAGGTGTCCTCAAGATTGATGTGGGTGAAAGTTAAGTTAGGCGTAGAAAGATGGGCATTTTTGAGTGCTTACGAACCTAGCAGCGGGAGGAGTGAAGAGGAGAGGGAGCAATTCTGGACTGACCTGTGTGAGTGTATTGAGAGTTTTGAAGGTAATTTCTACAGTTCTATTCACCTAACTGATGTTGAAGTTAATTTGGATTAGGTAATTAGCATGGAGACTATGCATTTGTTAGGTTAGCTTTTCTTTGTCATTAAATATCGGCTTGCGCGAATTTTATTTAATGTACATATTTGCAACTTATTAATACATTTAAAAAAAATATGGATTTTTTTTTTTCAAACATCTCTTCCTGAAATTAGCGTTTTTTTTACGCAATAAACTTATTTGTATTTGTTTTTGCGTGGTCTCATCCAAGCCCTTGCTTTCTGAGGCGTTTCGCCTTGGGTTCTTGATGTTCACATTTCTTGGTTATATCCAGGATGTGACTCTGCTCGATGTTGTTTTGAGATGATGGACTAAACAGATGCATGGCACGTCCGAGGTATTGTATCGTGTCTGGGTGTTACCTCTAAATTTGTTATATATCAGTGGTAGATTTCTGAGAAGTGACCTAGTAAAGCATTATAGAGTTCGTTGTTACGACAAAGTGGGGCTTAGATTTTGTCCTGCTAGAGGCATAGCATAAGTTAGGTCTTGGAATTTAGTTTAGATTTGAACAGGTATCGTAGTAAAAATCACATTATTCGCATTAACTCAGAGTTATATGTCAGATAGTTTTGGTATGGCTGTTATGTTGATGGTAACTCTTGAATTGTAATTCACTTTTGCTATGCAATTTACCGTGTCAACTAGTTGTGTTTCAACATTTTATCTATATATGCTTTCATTCTGTATATATATATATATATATATATTTTCTCTTGCCTCACATGCTCAAATTTCCAATTATCTTGTTCATGTAGAAATCCGTCCATTTAGTGTACACATCGATTAGGACTCATTGAAAATTTCTTTCCTGTGTGCATATGTTGATATGTCATGCTAACTATGCAGTTAGTTTCAAATTGGTGCCATCGTACGCCAAACAATGTGTGAAATAATGTAATAGACAACCTCATGTCGGACATTTTCTGCTCTCAAGCTAAGTAAATGACAGTTGAAACAGTAAATAGTCATGATAAAGTGAACGTCGGTGATCAGACTTACTCTGCTTTTTTTCCTTGAAATTATTGATCCAATTTAATGCTTGCATCTGTCTCGACATATTAAAAAGTGGAGAGTAGAGGATGTCCTCCAACAATGTCCGCCGGTTGGTCCTTACTCCTCAACCCTAGTTTCAAGTTAATATTAAATTCACCTAGGTAGCAAATGTTGACTTCAGAACAGCTCACGCTGACTAAGACTTGATACGTATCATCTGTGTTTTCTGATATTTCTGTTATTTTGTCATCATGTCATTATACCTAAATAAATTTTAAATCCTTTGAATCCTTCAATCCTTAAATGATCTTAGTCATGAACCAGATCACGTGGGATATTGGAGTAGGTTATATCCTCTGGGTGTGGTAGGATACACCGTATATGATAGTTAATCATTGTCGGTTAGGGTAGAGTAGAGAATCTTATTTGGCTATTTATAGTTGTTGTTGTATGTTTTGATTGGTTATCAGAGGAATATATCTAAATCAGCATAAATCCGCCTATTTTTTCATGGAACAAATGGGTATATAATGCGCTTATTTGAATGTAATGATCCAAAATTTGGTATGTTTTACCCCTCGACTCCGGTTCCATGTCGTCTTGGAGAGCTGATCTATCGGTTTTGTGTGGAGTGTTAGTGTTAAAATTCTTCAATAATTTAGTGTACATCTCAATTATGTTATCTGCTCGCATGTCTTTACTAGATGCTTGTTCCCACATTTCTTACTTTTATAAATGTTTGTAAGACGTTTGCAGTTTATACACGTAGAAGTTTATGATTAATTCAGGCTTTGTTATGAGGTTGCAATCCAATTCAGAATTTTTGTCTTATTTTGAGCATTCACAATATCCACTGTAGCATTTTTCACTAATGATTTGTGATATTGCCCGTAAACCTAACTCATCCTAACCTAATCTAATCAATTGACTTAATTGACTCTGTAGTTTTAGCAATCTTTAGCATATTGTGTGCCTACATATATGTATTTTTTTCACTTTGCTTGTTACAAGTCCAGTAATATCGACCAGTTTCAAGTAATGTTAGGTCATCGCTCGTTAGTAAACTGTAGAGTTCAAAACGTTTATGTAAGCTTCCTGCATATTTCATTGATGGTTACGGAGGTTAAAGCGTTGGCAAGTTTTATGTACGGTTCTACTGTTAGAATAAGATTATTTTATAGTGTTGGATATGTTACTTCTACCATTTTCGTCTATTATAACGAATATTGAATGAATACACTCAAACATTTTTACAACAGACCTGTAATGTAAGGCCCGCAGTCAAGAAGATTTAGGATATAAACCATGTCTAAGGTACATAATTAGCGAAATTTATACATACAGGATCGTTAGCGTCACTGCATTGGCACATTTATTAGGGTAACATACAGGCATTTACACACATTTTTGTGCAAAAGGGTTACCATACACTGTCAGATGCATTACTTCCCAGGGAACCTAACCTAACAGTCATCCTAACCAATAGTTATGTATATCTATTCAAGTTTGACGCATACGTATGACATTGATATGTGTTACAAGATATCTAATGCATATCAGCTTCACGTCATTTTAGGTGGAAAGAACTAATCATCCAAATACGAATTATGCATTATCGATTGACTTTTCATCCACAAATATTTTACTTATTCATCGATTTATGATATATTCATTTTCATCCTCACCACTTGGTTCTACATTTTGATCTATCCTATGCAGTTTTGATACACGCTTCCAATTTTGATCCAGCAAATTTCGTCCAGTTCCACTTGCAAATTACACCGTTCATTTTGATTGTTATACCTTTTTTTCATATGATTCTTGATTTTTCACTTGTTATTCACACCCATCAAAACCCAACCTAACCTAACCTCATGTATGATATTCAGTGTTTGATATATACAAATTAACCCCTCCAGACGACTCTAGATATCTCTTTAACATACATGGTATTTAGTTCGTTGTCACTCTCAATCCGTATTAGTATGCAGAGAGGTCCCATTTTTTGAACATGGATGGATTGAATGCTACAAGTAATACAAATTTGTATCCAGTTTCATACAAACAAACACTTCGTCTCATACTAGGTATACCACATTTACTTCAATATCTCCACTTGGCTCTACAACCTATGACAACTTGCATCTCTGATTTACTTTTTCTTTCCTACAATTTTCATATTCTTGACGATGACTTCATTTCAAGATCTGATCGGTCTCTGATTTATATCATACCAATCTATAACACATCTAGATCATTTACCTCGAGATAGGTTTCTGGCATCATTTCACGCCCTGAAACATATTATTCTACTGATTTCGACAATTCGATGTCACTTCCGGCTGACACGACGTTTGCAATTCATTACTTATCATTTGACTTTATGATATTAAAAACGTCTCATTGAGGGTGCACATAGTTGTATTAGTGTTTATTGGCATTATTTACAGACCTTGCTGGCATCACCAATGGCATCTACCTCGTTTTTGATTTGAAACAGCATGGTTCGTACATCAAACCATACCCATCAGCGCTATATTTCAACTTCTTCTCAAACTCCTTCATATGCTCCATCATATCTTTGATGCGAACGATGCGACGGAACATTAGGCTGTTCCGTTCCCGTGAGTCCACAAATGTATTGCTTCTTCTTCTTGAACATCAATTATTCGAATCTTCCCCATTTCAAAGTCATTCTGAGCTTCTTCATTGAGAAATTTTGCATACGATCCAGATTTGTTTTCCACTACCTCAACTTTATTACAGTCATGATGATGACGTTCCACTTGAATCATATAAATATCGAGACTTGCTTTCTTACTTCCCCTAATCTTTGTTACATACAACTGTAACTCGTCGACATTAGTAACCCAAAGCCGCCTTCATTTTTCCTGCATCCATGTATGAATGTCATCTCTCACTCTTTTGGTTAGGATTAGGATGAGTAAGGTTTACGGGCAGTATCACAAGCCATTAGTGAAAAATGCTACAGTGGATATTGTGAATGCTCAAAATAAGACATATATCCTGAATTGGAATGCAATCTCACAACAGAGCCTGAATTAATCAATAACTTTTAAGTGTACAAACTGCAAACGTCATACAAACATTTATAATAGTAAGACATGAGAGTGGATAACACAATTGAGATGTACACTAAATTATTGAAGAATTTTAACACTAAGACTCTTCACAAAACCGATATATCAGCTCTCCAAGACGACATGGAACTGGAGTCGAGAGGTAAAACATACCAAATTTTGGATCATTACATTCAAATAAGCGTATTTTATACTCAACATTCCATGGAAAAAAACAGACGAATTTATGCATGATTTAGATATATTCCTCTGATAACCGATCAAAACATATAACAACAACTATAAATTGCTAAATAAGATTCTCTACTCTACCCTAACCGACATAGATCATATACTAACAACATAACATCCGCACCAAAAATCTGACATTTAACACTGAGTTAATGCGAATAATGTGATTTTTACCACAGTACCTGTTCAAATCTATAACAGTTCCCTAGACCTAACTTATGCTATGCCTCTAGCAGGACAAAATCCAAGCCCCACTGTGTCGTAACAACAAACTCAATAATGCTTTACTAGGTCACTTCTCAGAAATCTACCCCTGATATATAACAAATTTAGAGATAACACCTAGACACGATACAATAGCTCGGACGTGTCATGCATCTGTTTAGTCCATCATCTCTGAACAACATCGAGCGAGGTCACTTCCTGGATATAACCAAGAATCTATACACAGGTACAGTGGTCAAGAATGGGGCTGACATGAGTCTCAAAGAGTGGTAATAAAAAGCTGGGCTCATGTTTACTGATGTCTTAAGTAAACCACTAGAAAGATGAACAGCTTGTCAGATAACCTCTCTAACAAACCCATGGAAGTTAAGAATGACGACCATAAGAATATACAAATCACGTTGAACATGGACGAAGTCAAAATGATAACCAAAGAGTGTAAACCACCTCTACACCAGGACCCCCACCATCCAGAGAATCGTTTAACTATACACTTGCAAGGGTTCAAAGACAAAAATTCTACAAAGATGCAGTACGAACTTACACCTCCTAAACATACAATCCTATGATTATCATGGAAAAATACTACAATAACAACAATAACTATAAAACAGCCATATAAGATTCTCTACTCTGCTCTAATTCACATCAAAATTGCAATACATCATGGTATCCAGCAAATTAAATCGGTCTACTTACACAAATAGGCATAAACAGAACGAGGTTTTTGCCAATGGGACTCTCTAACTCCTCCTAAATATTGAAGCATGGTTCTACGATATAGATACAATAAGCTAACATCAAGTCCGAGTTTGTAACAACTGGGATTTTCTATATCTCTAATAAGCACGTCAAACATTGTACCAAGATGTAAGAAAATATTTAAAACATTAAAAATAAACAACATGTAACTAAATTATACCGGAAAAAAATATTCAACTTTGCAGATACAAACGTAATATATTCCGATATTGTATGTAATACCCAATACCTTGCATCGAAGATATAATCTGTACAGAGAATATACAAAACTGAACGAAAATATTCTAAAACGCTCGAGATATAACAAAGCAAGAAGATCGAATCTCTAACATACCCAAAACATACATTATAAACCATGATGTACGAAAAAAAACTAGCATGTAACCAAACAAACAACTAACGTGAATAAGTTGCCAAGACATACATAACTGAAATCTATAGTAAATGATGTGGAATACTTCTACACGAACACAATATAATATACAAAATCTGATGAAATTACGCTCCACCTCAGTCCAAAACAGGGTTAAATGAATATTTCTTTACCTAAAGTAACCACAGCTAAATCGTAACAGAATGTTATATTTACATAAAAAATATCATAATGATGCAACAACCTACCAATTATGCCTGAAATAATGTGGAAGATGCAAACCTAAAATATCCTAAAAATCCTATAAAAATGTACATAAATCAACCGATCATTTCTTGGAATACCTAACAAAATGTAATAACTTACAATAAATCCATATCGTTCCGGTATTCTCGCTATTGGAATACCGCGTCAATGGAACACCGTTATATCTGGTTAAAACCTGGATAATGCATTATGGGTTAGATAGATTCTCTATGCAGATGTTGCATCAAGCCAAAATACAAACATCAACTCGCTAACTACCAGACTAATAATACATACTATTCATATAGATATTATATACATATGTAATAAATAGATAGGAAACATAAAATAGTGCCTAAATTTCAATATCAGGTTGGTACCATACAGTGTCGATCGCACACTAAAGCTGCAAATTGAGTTATAGAACATACCTACCACACTAAACAGTATATATAGTGATACATGAACATAACAGACAAAATATCCCAACCACAACCGCTACGAATCCACCAATCAACCATCGAATGAGTCAATTATACACTCAATTAGATGAGAATATAAACATATATGTACATAAAAATGTATAGAATTATAATCCAGCTATACATATGTAACGAAACATTTACTCAAACACAGCAAGAAACCACGGAAATAACTGATAAAACAAAGAACAGGTGTGAGCAAACTCATCTAATTTGCCAAAGCGCATCCAACATTTTGCCTAGGGGGTCCTCTACTGCATCCCTACAGAATGATGTTATGAAAATATCGCTACCAGAATCGAATAAATATAAAATAACGAGCAACAGTTAGTGACCAAATATACCCCACTACAGCAATCGAAAGAAGAAAAATACGTACATAAATACACAAAATATAGATATACAAAAAAAATTACAATGTTCATAATATAAAAACTGCCAAACAAGGCCGCAAGCCTTCGCGTCACACGTCTTCGCGTCGACCGCCTTCTCGTCACCAGCCTGACTCTGGCCGTCCGTGAAAATATGGGGTGCAAACTCCCTAGACAAAAAAGTAACTCTATTTAAACCTATCTTATTCCTTCACATCCGCGTCTTGCTGACATATACTCTACTTGTAGATAATATGTTCATATACGTGAGTGCAGTGCTGGGTTATTTCCACGTAAATTCATCATTTTAATCATTTGTTTGTTAGATCATGTAGCTGGCACTTTTAAACACGGTTGTCTCAAATTTTTCAGATAGTTATTCACATTAAATCGTACAAAGTGTGCGAAATTTAAAATATCACCCAAGCCTCCTTAAACTTTCGGAGTGCTCAGTCTGCCTCGATCAGTCAGGTCCGGTCTTAAGTAATTACTTGCACATCAATAATCCGTACTTTCTTGCATGGGCAAGGGCGCCATGCATCCCACTGTGTTAACGAGTTCCTTCAACAACTTCCGCGGATGGACCGTACACCGGCTACGTCCAGTATATATAGTCGTTGTGTGAAACTCATATGATTACTGTGCTTTAATAGTCTGACAATGGAAGGCTTGTCCTTTCGAAACTGTCACTTTTAAAATAAATTCAGTCCCTAGCTTTCCACTGTGAGTTATTTCTTCTTTTTTATTTTCTGCATGTATACCAAGTGTACTCATATA
>SDVV010012961.1:0-15272 GCA_016164225.1 Gammarus roeselii | reverse complement strand
GGGAGGTTCTTCTGTAACATGTTGGTATCCTAGCTCTGGATCTACCTGCTGGATGCGCCACCTTCCCCCCTCCCCGACTTTTTTTCATGTATATATTGCTGTGATGCCAGAGTAGTGGGTAGTGGTGTGGGTGGGTTAGTGTGTGTATGTGTGTTGTGGTGTGTTGCTTCTTCATATGCTTTTTTGTTGTACAGTGTGCTGTTCTATAATTTTTTTTTGTCATTCATACGGATGGTTCATGTGATAGCCAATGGTGCGCACTAATTCCAGTCCCTATACCTGTGTCAACATAGCTGTTCTCTATATTAAACTGGTGCGCATGGCTGTGCTGGCCTCCCCTGTCTCTGCTGCTCCTCACTTGCTTGTAGCGCAGCTGGAGGGGGCTGCAAAGGTAAGAGGCGCTTTCCATTTCTAATTCAATACCTAGCAGCCTTGTATCGGCGTTAACTGCCTCTGCGTTGGGTGGGCCACCAGTGGCATGAGTTAACTGTGCTTTCAGTTGTTCAATCTCTTCGGCATGTTGGCAAAATTTACAGCTTGCTATTATGCACTCTCCTTCTGGAGGCGTATTACGCGTTTGCCTAGTAGAGCTACCACCATACATTAGTTCGGGAGTGTACGATTGGCGGCAAGTTACACATTCTAGTTTCGCAGAAGGAGTAATCTTGGACTTGTTAAGTGAACAACTACAAACCGTAAACTCAAAGACAAAGTCCTATATTCTTTATCCTTGTAAACAGCAGATATATGAATAATAAGTTCAACTAGATGCGGGATGAGATTCTTTTTATTTGCAGATGACCTAAAGCTGTTTTTTTCCGGTGATGCTTGTATGACCTGCAGTGATGGGTTTTTGCGGGTGATTATGTGAGTCTACCTTGAGATGAAAACTAAACTAAACCTCAGGTTAAAATGATTTTTCTTTTCCAACTGAAAAACAATTGTCATGCTGATTACAAGGGATAAATGAAAATGTATGACTTATTTATGTGATACTTGTATTGTTTTACGTTTACTTTACAGAATTGACAGATGTCAGATGTCAGACGTCAATTGCATTTCTTTTTCTTCATTATTCATGTGATTTTCTAACGCAATTGGTGCAAAATTTCTGAATTTAGCTATGAATGCATTTTTGTTGCATTGATAAGGTTGTACCAGTATTTACAATGAAAAAGTAACTTACATGAAATATGCACAGTTGAAATTGAGTTGAGGTACTGCACGAATGCTGTGAAAGGTAACAGGCTGGTCCTTGTAAGGGCACATGCAGAGAAGGGTAGACCACCCGCTGAGGCGAGAGAGGAATGCCCTCTGCGGTGAGGGGCACTCAGCTCAGCTGCACCACTTCTAGCTTGTTTACTGGAGAGGCTAGACTGTTTGCGATGTATCTTTTTCAATATCGAATTAAAACAGTTAACAGTTTGCTGCTGATGATAAATATGAATGGGGTGATAAGTAGCATGTGCTTATTAAAACCATGATACATTTACGGGCACGAATTCAAATAAGAAACTTGCGATATCAAACAAGTGACGGCGCGCTTATCCCAAACGCAATATTTATACATATATATTCACGGAGACCGATATCGACGGTACTAAACGGATCTAATTCGAAATTTATGAAGACGGATATGAACGGTTCTAAGCTGATCTAATTCGAATGAGAGTCGGTTGCGCGGTAGTGAGGCGAAGTTACTTCCTACGCGGGATTGAGTTGAATGCAAAGCAAAGCAAATCAATCATAGCAGCTCCCTTCTGCTGATTGAAAAGGGTTTTACTTGAAGGACTGAAAAGAGCTCCGTAGGCACAACAGTCTATATTTCACACCCTTGAGCGCACAGTCACGAACGACCTCGGTCATAGTTACACGAACATCTGAGGCCCCTCCGGCTTTTTTCCCATGGGGCGATCATCTTCCAAGCTCGCCGGTTGGTGACAACACACGCACGGACACTCAGGACATTGAACACAAGATGGTTTATTTCAATCCACAACCACAACATTACCGTAATTAAAACATTACCATATCATAAAAATGACCTATTTCAATGTTATATATATACCTTAGATTGACTTACGCCCACAACAGGGGCTACTTTGCTTTTAAAAGAATTGCTCTATAACGACAGGGGAAATTCATCTGGCAAACAGAGAGTAGTGGAAATTTCCAGGCAGTTGGGAAAGGGGAGGAGGGAGGGCGGTAGGCACTGCACTCGCTTCCCCATCTCAACCTAAGGTGGTTCACGAAATATATACATACATAAACATACATATACACATATATATATTTACACATGTATATATATATATACATAAGTACATACATAAATATATACATATATACACTAACTTCTTCTCCGTGCTAGGCATGTGGAATATATTCTCCACAGTATGTTTGTGTGTGTAGGTGTGTGTGTGTGTGTGTGTGTGTGTGTGTGTGTGTAGGTGTGTGTGTATGTAGGTATACGTGTGTGTGTTTGTGTAGGTGTGTGTGTGTGTAGGTGTGTGTGGGTGTGTAGGCGTGTGTGTGTGTGTGTGTGTAGGTGTGTGTGTGTAGGTGTGTGTGTGTAGGTGTGTGTGTGTAGGTGTGTGTGTGTGTGTGTGCGTTGGTCAATGAGCGACACTAATGATGTCTACCACTAGTGCTTAATAGCACTGCAGAACGAGCTTCATCATTCGTATGTATATATATCATTTGTAAAAATCTGAATATAGCTGAAGCATTCGATCGTCTGGCGCCAGCGGCATTACCGCTCAGGCAGAGACGATGAGCACGAATATTCGAGTTTGTATTTGATCACTTAAGAAGCCCTCCCATCACAGTCATCAAGAGATACGATCTTAACAGCAGCTCTCGACTTCAACACTAACGCACGACCGCACCTGGATTAGAGACGATGAGCAGGATGGTGTCAGGAGAGTACTCGACAAGTTTGGGGATGATGCCCTTAAAGATGTCGGTGTTCCTCTGGACGAGCGAAAGGCGTGACTCGCCCTCCTTCTGTCGAGCGCCGGCAGTTACGATGCACACGCGAGAGCCCGCCGTCACCGCAAAGTCTGTGCTGGCGTCGATTTTGATGTTCCTGGCGCGGTGAAAAAGAGGTGAGAAGTAAGGTGGTGAGCAAGAGACAGCTGTGCTTCTTGTCCAGAAGTACAGGACAAGGAGCACGTCTGCTAATGTCCAACAACTTTCCTGTGAACTCCACGCATATTTACTATGGTAGATAAATGGCTCAGCAAGAAATATTACGCGGCTCTTGTAATACATAAACGTCATTATGACAGACTGGTAGTTGATCAAGTTTCACCATCTATCTAATGACTATCATGGTACCTGTTAACACGGTAGTCCCAAAATTAAACTTCTGATAAACATGTCGTTTCCTTATATGAACTCTTATTTTGCTTCTAAATTGTTTTCAGCCTAAAGAATCATAACTGAAGGGTCATCACCCGTTCAAAAAGTTCTTAAATCCCTGTTCAACTAGCTGAAACATAGAGTGCAGGCTGCCAAGTCATTACACTGATGTACACGGCAATAACATCTAGTTGACAAAATACAATCATGTTAGCATCAAACTGACAAACAATTTGCACAGTTCAAGTGCCACATCCAGTTAATTGTGTGCGTAGCTAAGTGCTATCATACTGAACACAGAGAGGCTTAGTCTACAAGAGCAAGATATGAAACATGAGCAGCTACGGCGACCGGGGCGGGAAAGCATCAGCAAAAAATTATGCGTCCTAGCAGAAGTGGGCCAATGATGCGTTCTAGCAGAAGAACGCCAATATTGACCCCCCGCACTTGCAGAGGGGAGGGGGGGAAGATGGGCTCGATCCTGATGCAGTGACGTGTTCAGTTTAAGAGTGATCATGTTAGTTAGTCATCCAAGTATGACTCTTGTGAGCACTATAAAGGCCCAACCTTCGAGTCCTCACATGTAACAATAATCGGTTAACGAGTAGAAGCAATCTTCTTATTGACAAGATCAACCCTAATATGGTAGCTAATTACAGATACTATAAAGTACACATGAACATCAACATGAACAGTGAAGCTTTGATCAACCATACGATGTATAATTGGTGGCTGTCGCGCTAGAATGGTAATGATAGGTTTGCGACTTTGACTTTGTCTAACCATTTAACAAATAACATCGCACTGTACTAAATCCCGTGGCTTAATCAGCAGGACAAGCTGACATAAATGTGGATAATTACTATCAGGCAATTAATATGTAACCAGCCTTTGTGAGCGTGAGTTGCTTAGAAGAGAACAGTCACTTCCTACAGCAATATAATCAAGGTTAACAGTTACCAAGAACATTTCTTGCTAAACAATTTCAATCAAAAACGTTGTTGAATGGTACTCGCTAGTGTACCTTAGGTTAAGGTCTAAGCAAACGTTGGATTGCTTTTATTTCGACTCCGTAAACAATCAGCTTGTAATGATGACTGACAAATGACTGAACTATGGTTGTGACACTCAAACTCACATTTAAAATGGAAGAAATGAGGAGAGACCGCCCACCACATTGATCCGCGTTACATTAACTCTTGCTAGAAGACGCATCAAACTGATCATTCTTAAATGCTGTACATGCACAACATAAAACATTGAAATTCAAAAGGAAAAAATGCTTGCACAGAACTTGTTTCTGTTTAACATCGTTTTCACAATCATACATAATTTGTTCGAACTAATATGGTTTTGCATCACTTAATATTGTTTAGAAGCATCGTAATGGAACACTGGACACTTGAACAAGAAATTAGAACGATCTTTCTCGCTTCAGTTGGTCTGGATTGTTTGCTGTTTGGTAACATGCAATGGCTGGGAGAGGAGGGATCTGTGCGTACGAGCAGTAACGATGATGACGTAGCATTACCAACACGTCACAGTAGAAAGCATTACTATAAGCTCGAGAAATTACTCTATTTAATGGAAGAAGAAAAATGGCAAACGCCTACATTCCAGGATTTAAAGTTTGAAAAGGTATTTGTGCCTGCTGTACAGAAAGACTGTAGGAGATGGAGTTCCATAAGGAGATCAGTCTTCACAAAATTATAATATTCAAAAATTTGCGATATTTCTCAATCAACAATATCGATTTCACAAATGAAAGATCTACTCTTCTGAGCCTTGGATGCAAGCACACCAAATCAGTTTTGACATGAAGGCCTTTACAGCGCTGGTCAAGTAGTGCATGTACACGGACAGTTTATGATGTACGTTTACATGTAGACTTAAACTAAGCAGACCAATTAAACGAGTGTCTCAGCACAAGAATAAGCTGTAGCAAGCAGCTGAGTACAGACCAAGGGCATAAATGACAAGTGAAAGGCTTTGCAATGGCTATGACTAGATGTCAAATTACCTAAAGCCACTAATTAAGTCTTTATGGCCGTATTATCGTCATTCAGTCATTTGCCGATGATGCGTCATTCTCAACTTCTGTTTGAGAAGGGTCAGTAAGCCTGTGCCAATTTTAAACAAACGTGTTTCCATGTCTCTCTGTCCATCACACTCCATCAGTAAAGAGATTGACAAAGATTATGATAGCCAATTCAGAATAAAAAGTAGGATCCGAGATCCACGCATTATATGCCAATTTCGTAAATCAGGGCCACAATGTTCCCTATACGAGGGAATTTGGTTCCAAATGACGGTATTGTTTGCGTTGGTCGTCGTCAGCCCCAGACAGGAACGGGGTTCATTTCGCTCACAGAAAACACGCTTTTGCTCCATCCCCTAAATTGGTTCAAGAGACAGCAAAAGAAGGAACAACTACACACCAAAATGAAACATTAGTAAACACTAAAAATTGAGTCAGTGACCGACCAAAAGAGCGCGATAAAGAAACGTATGATGAGTGAAAATGAACGAATTTAAGAACGCGACGCAAAAGGAACAGAACGAGAGTGCTACGAATACGGCATCATGGATAACGGTTTGGTGACATTAGGGGAGTATTGCAATGCAGTTTAGGGGGTCAAATGCCTCAATTTTATCTGATAGTAAGGAACTGACGCCTGCTTGTGTCATCCTTTAGGTGTTAGCACAGCAGAACTTACATACAGTAGTAGTAGTAGTTGCATCTATGTTCTGCCGGAGCCTCAACACAAATTACATACAATAAGGTCAAGTTTACGGTTATAAAAGAAGTCTCCGGTGAACTTCTCAGTGGAAACGAGCTTATTTAGGATCTGATACAGATAATTCTTTAATCTACTTGTACCGCACTGCTTATCACAATTAAGTAATCGGACCAGGAATTATTCATACAATTGAAACACGTTATTCGTCGAAGAGCTCGTCTTGTAAGTAGCCTTCGCAGCTCACGCGTCGACGCTTCCTCTCTATGACAGTCAACGGCCTATCCATTAAGCTTAGAAACATTAACAGACGTATTTTAACATAACATAATCAGTGGAGAAATGGACGACATTGTATAAATACATATCTCAGTTATAGTATAAACAATTTATACATGCAAAACAATAACATAAAAAGTTTTCAAATTAATCTAAATTACACGTTATTATGTTATGAATCTATAGTACCGCATGTTCGAGCAATGAATAGTCAAGGTCTAAATTCGTTAACAAGCTTACAAAGTGGCAAGAGCAGGTGAAGAGGACACTTGAACAATAGCTACCTGACCGCACGCTGACTAGCTTGTAAGCCTGACCGTACTCTAACTAGCTTGTATACCTGACCGTACGCTGACTAGCTTGTGTACTTGACCGTACAATGACTGGCCTGTAACCAACACACACAGAGGGGAGTAACGATAAAGAAGACAATAAGAGGTGCTGAGACGTGTATAGAAGAAGACAAGGCTGGAGATGCAACATTGTTGATCTTGAATATCTAATGAAAGAGGTAAGAAGAGAGGGGGTTCAAATTAGTGCGCAGTAAGTAGCTAGCAGGAAAACAGGAAAAAGTTAGCCCTTGACGGCGATTGGCTGAGTGTGTACACACACACACACCGATTCAATAAGATAAGGTGATGTATGAACATACGTGCTGTGGAGCCGTAGAGAGACACCCGGTGAGACGGGTAACCCTTCCGATGGAAGAACCCCCTTCCATGCACGGAGAAGAGTGAGAGCAATCGAGACAAGAAGGCCCACTTCAGTGAGGAGCTTTAGTTGGCTCAATCCTTCAGAATAGTCCTACTAGGAGCGAACTGCATCGGGACACGAGTGAGGTCACTTCGGGGTATATGGACAGGGAATTCATCATTGGAAAAACTTCAGTCCTCGCCAAGATACGATCCCTCGTCGCAGGAATACGAGTCCAGCACTTTACCCACTGAGCCATCCAGCACAATAAAAGTTGGGGTTCAAGCTTTCGTGGGTGTTGTACGGTTTTGGGTCGACTACCAATTCCTTTGTTTTATCATTGTTATAGCACAATAACCGTGCTCAAAGATGCTAGAGAGAATATACCAACAATAACGTTGGGAGACATATGTATATGGACAGTGAATTCTTAATTGGACAAATTCCAGTTTTTCCAATGAAGAATTCACTGTCCATATACATAAGTCTCCCAACGTTATTGTTGGTATATTCTCACTAACTTCGATGTAGATAAGATGCTGGCTTATGACTCCGCTTGATAAGATAACAATAATGATTGGGCCACCAGATGTACCTCTAGACTAGACGAAGCATTTAAACTACAGACGTCAGCTATAACTACGTGTTTACTGTCTTTAGAGGGGGTTGGTACTGGGCAAGACCAATGACTAGTATTAAAGTGCTTCCGGCAGACACGTCATCCAAATACCAGTACCTCAGTCACAGAAATGAAGTGTTTAAATACTCATGAGGGTGAAGAGGTCGTCATTACTAGTGAGCAGTTTTGCATGTTGATGACGTCACACCGCGCGCCACTGACAACTAGTGGCAAGTGATCGTCGACCTGCCCTTAACAAGGATTAGTCACTCATGAGAGTGGAGGGGTCGTCATACTCGTGAGCAGTTTTGCATGTTGGTGACGTCACGCCACGTGCCACTGGCGTCTAGTGGCAAGTGATCGTCGACCTGCCCTTTACATGGATTAGTCACTCATGAGAGTGGAGGGGTCGTCATTCTATCAGTTACGCCTGTTGATCACTGACGTCTAGTGGCAAGTGATCGTCGACCTGCCCTTCACAATCATTAGTCACTCATGAGAGTGGAGGGGTCGTCATTTCATCAGTTACGCCTGTTGATCACTGACGTCTAGTGGCAAGTGATCGTCGACCTGCCCTTCACAATCATTAGTCACTCATGAGAGTGGAGGGGTCGTCATTTCATCAGTTACGCCTGTTGATCACTGACGTCTAGTGGCAAGTGATCGTCGACCTGCCCTTCACAATCATTAGTCACTCATGAGAGTGGAGGGGTCGTCATTTCATCAGTTACGCCTGTTGATCACTGACGTCTAGTGGCACGTGATCATCGACCAGCCCATCACATGCCACTGCCGCCACAAATCAGGAGGCAGTCCTTTTCTCGGTACTTGCGGGGGGAGGAGGGAGGGGAGCACTCATCTAGAGGTAATACCCAGGAACTAGAATATGGCTAATCTGATGTTATTAATAAGATTAAGTTAGGGTTAAGCAATTTTCCTTGCAGCAATAAGTAGCTACATGCTATCTTTGTACTGATCATTGCCAGAAGATATCTGTAGAATGCCAATTCCCACGTCCTCTAATCACAAACAAGTAACTAACCATTTGAAATTACTATTTTTATCGTTCATGGGTTGTACTTGATCATGTTAACATTCCAATACTATTGGGTTGAAATTCTATAACAAACAGGTTAAAATACCATCAGGTTTATACAGAACCAAAATTAAATAAATAATTTACACTTCCAGCTCAGAATGAAACAGAATTAACAATTTTCACTTTAGATTGAAATTTACAAGATCAATCACAATAATCTTGAATTACATGTGTTCATTACCACTGAAGTAGAGTGGTTAAGGCAGTGGTCAAATGATGAATAGCAGCGTGACGCGGTCTTACATACTCAGTGACGCTGCTCTCGGATTCAAGTTACAAGTTCTAGAATTTTCTATTCAATGACTTATAAATTATACGAATTAGCTATCAAAAATGTTATGTTAGAGTATCAACATCTAATCATTTCTACGAAAACACTAGATTCATCAAGCTAATATTTTTTATTTGCTTTCACCTCCATCAGCTTTACCACCAATATCAGCAATCAAGTAATTCCATTTAAAATTTTCCTGGGCTAAGATGCGTGTGCAGGATGGCTGAGGAGGACCACCTTTAAACACGTTCCAGAACAGTAATAAAAATGGATTGAATATGCTACCAGAATTCATATTTCAGCGGGTAATTCATAGAGATTGTAAGACATAAATAGTTGCGTTTCAATAATGAAGGCAAAACAGAGACTCGTTAATAATAAATGATCCTACGTGTGGTGATCGACATAAGCATGCATTCGTTAGTTTCCTAAGGTAACCAACATTTACGTAACTTTAAATGCAGATGCCAGAAATCAGAAAACATGAATCATTTAAGGCATCATACTATATTGAACATTAACACAAGAAGATGAAGAAGCGAAACCCACCTGAGGAAGGTGAGTCCGTGCTGTAGGTCGAGCATCTCTCCCCTCAGTTTGTTGGCGTCGACGTCCACCAGCGCCAGCTCTGAGCAGATACTCTGCGTCAGTAGAGAGAAGGCGCAGGCCATGCCCACCTGCCCCACTCCCACCACCGTCACCTTGCCCCCTGACTTGTCCAGGGCGGGTACGATCTCGTCCATCAGCTGCGTCAAGATACTCTCCGCCATCGCTACTCTGGTTTATGACTGCTGCACAGAGAACGAGACGTTAGTTTACCCGCAGCGATGATACCAACAAATACTTACGATGTGGGGACGAGTATGCGTATGGGATGAAAAACAAGGCTGTCATCAACAAGAACTCCAAATTCTTTTAACAGGATCAGGCGAAACAACTGCTTTTCTCGAGAGAATGCTTCCAACCTGTCGCTAGACTCCTGCCGGCACTCCGGCGAGATTCGGCTGAGGAAAATTCGCGCTATTCCACTTGAAGAATAATTTTGAAAATTACCGCCCCATCAGCGATGATAAATATCTTGACCCTTGATGCCTCTCTTGCTGATGCTTGCAACCTCACCGTATAGATTAGTAAGAAACGTTCTATGATGGGCACTGGAGAAATGAACCAAGAAAACAAAGGAAAAATGTGAAGCGAGGCTCAATTTTAGATATTGCACTTTTCAGGAAATTATAATACTTGCTAATTAATTAAATGAGATAATGCATCGTCGTATGCAGTACCCTGATGAATGTTTGAGGTCGTAGTTAAGATAAAAATGTTTTGAAATAAACAAATATCATTGTAATTTTTCTTCTGGCTTTACTTACGTTGGAAGAATTATAAATAGACAGAATCAGGCATTGGGCGGGTATCCAGAATTGCCCAAGTGCGGGAGGTAGATAGTATTCCCTTTTCAATTAAATGGGGCTATAAAACCAGACAATTCAAACGTTCAATACGCATTCCTTTATATTTTATCTTTGGGGGATGGCTTCATCCTGGCTACGCACCTGGCAGATGCGGTTTGTCAATGGTAACGTTGTGGTTAGTGAAGTTACCCTGCCGGGGTTTCTCTCCAAGCAACCCTAAAACCGATCCATGTAACGCGAAACAGAATAGCCTTGCTATCTTTCGTTGTAATAGGAGGTAATTTGTATAATATTTTTTCCGGAATTCGATTCAGGAAAATTCAAACTTACAGAAGCTGTGATTGATTTTTTTTTAGAAATGACGCCGGTGGGGCTGAACAAGGCATCTTTCATGTAACTGAAAATAATATATAATTATCGAAGATGATATACCACCCAGGTAGCTAAACGGATGTCTCGGGTTCTATTCTGGGTGAGGTCGACGGTAACTATCTCGGTGAGCGCATCCCAACCTCATATGTACATCGAATGGAATATTTAAGTAATCTTTTCTGTCGTCTCTGCACTTGGTCGAAGAAGAGTGTTACGTGGACACGTATTGCTTGGAAATAAAGTATACGAATTCACACACAGTCGTATAAAATGTCTCGCACAATACCGGAAAAATGTTTAGGGGCGCTCGAAACACAACATCTGCGGTAAGTTTTAATACTCTACGGCAGCTGGTACACATAGTTCTGTTCCTCGTGAATTTTCACTGCACCACGACCACAAAGTATAGTACCCACATTCAAACCTGCCTAGGCGGTAATTAAACCGTAAACAAAAAAAATATGAGAAATGAATAACGTTTTTTTTTAAATTCAACGTAATTAAATACATCCGCTGCTATCGTTATCGACACTTTGCGAGATGAAGTGCCCTCGCAGAAACAAAATTGGGGCCAATACAATTGACAAACTGTGGTGCTAATAATACATGCACCAGACAGCCGTTGCAATTTTGAAAGGGAATCAAATCGTTCTAAACCAATTATAATATACAATAAGGACCCCAATAACAACCTTCAATGCCCGTGTTCGTGGCAGGATCTGGTACCTTTGATACACCTTACTTAATCTACGAGAAATGTCAGTAATCCGTTGGGGTATGGCAGACAAGTGGAAATTAATTGAATTAACTAGTGGAGTTCAACTAAAACATGCAATGCTTGATTAAGGTGCCGGTAGTTCATATTGATTCCAGTGTTTAAGGGAATATTTTAATTTCTCACGCGAATGTTTCATAAAACAATACATACATTTAACTCATTCAACTTGGTGCTACGTGGCCTTTACAGTCACAGCGTTACATATGGCGACACCCATACGTGCATTCAGTAACTGTACTATTAAATAAAGCGTGTTTTCCTTTATATAGGAAATTTAGATAATGTTCTTAGTGCACAAACGTCAAAGTGCCAATACTGTTTATAAGAAAATATGAGCCAATATATTTCAGGGAGCATAATTTTACTCGAACTACTTCCCATCGTAGACTAACGCAAAAGCTTTATCCAATGATCATGCAATGGACAGCCACGAGTAAAGAATAATTATGTATAGATGAGGTTTGAAACTGCCCTGATGCGCATTCTCGGCCCTTGGTGTCTCGTTGAGACGCAAAATCGACGTAGGTGAGTGAGGACCTGGCAATTATGATGTTGCACGGCTAAACCAGTGAAAGCTGTCGGGCCCTGCTGCCGACACTAATCTCGGATCTCACTCTTGAACCAAAGTTTGTTTTGCGGCCGGACTTTTAGCGCAAAAGGGCTGAGTTTTGGTAAGTATTGAGTGCATAAAAGGAGTGTGAGAAGCTTCATGCCGTCGGTCACTCTTCTGTATCCATAGAAGCCGCTGTCAATATAAAGCTACGGTCACAGAAGGTCAATTTGGTTTGGAGAGGTCTGCATAAACGTGCCATGAGCAGCCATGCCTAGACAGGGCGCAGTCACGTACACAGAATCCTTCGTATCGCTTCCATGCAGACAAGAAAAGCAGCGTCTGGCCACTGACGGTCGTTCGACGAGAAACCGGTCCGCTCTTGGCAGATTAGCGAACAATGCAGTGCCTGTTTGCTCGGCCTACAGATACGGGATAAAGTCACGTCTTAGTTTTTTTTATATGCCCATCGATTATACATAGCTCTATAAAGAACTTTTCACCTCAAAGCGAGGGCACATTTTACGTACGGGTAAACTATACAGCGATCAACTTCAGTGAAACATGTTGCCTAGGGTAACTAATTTATTTACATCGTGAAACCTTTCATTTTCGTGTTATAAACCGCTTGAAAGTAGTGACCCTATGCTAGGAGACAGAGTAAACTGAAAATTACATTCAACTTGATGAAAGATAACCTTAGTATGAGGGGAAGAGCGGTTCTCTTGATCAGCATCAACATTACCCAGCCACAGGAAACACTCTTATAATAGAGATAAACACTGAAATGTGGGTTGGTCGTATGGCGACTGGGGCCGGCGAGGAGAAGCAGTCATAGGGCGACTGGGGCTGGTGAAGGGAGGAGTCATATGGCGACTGGGGCTAATGAGAGGAGGCGGTCATATGGCGACATGGGGGAGTGAGGGGAGGCAGTCATATGGGGACTGTGGCTAATGAGAGGAGGCAGTCGTATGGCGACTGGGGCTGGTGATGGGAAGCCGTAAAACGGCGAGAGGCTATTGAGGGGGGGGGATGCAGGGGCGAGGCAGGTGATCGTGGTTGGATCGAACGCCCTTGGGCCGCACTGTTCAGTCCTAAAGGGTCACTGCAACAGATGCAGGTACCGAGAAACCCTTAGAAAGGAGTTCTCAATGTAGTCGTAAGCGTCTAGTAAGACTGCGCGATTATGCACAGCAAAACAGTCATATGTATTGCCCCATTGTTATTGCTACCTCAATATCCAAAATCCTGGAGCAGGTCATTCTCGCAAGATAGCAAGCGTATTTGTTCACATCGGACAGTCAGGTTGGTTTCAAGGAGGGCCATGGTACGGAAAGAGCGATATTTGCATTGAAATGATAAGCAGATTACTACAGAAGTAGGGACACTTAAGTCTTTATGTGCTTCTTAGATGCAAAGAAAAAGTTTGTTCGAGTAAATCACTGGACTTTGTTCAGAGAAATAATTGGGAGGGGAGCCTCTCCTCACATCGTACAATATCTTGAATTTTGGTAGAGAGCTGGAATTTGTTGTGCGATGTTGTAGTTCAAAAGCAGCTCCCGATCACTGCATCAACGGAATTAGAAAAGGTCAATTGTGGAAGAGTTTCAGTATTTTCGGCATATTATTTCTGGCAATTGAATAGGATGTTGTTAGGCAGACTAGGCAACAAATGCCGTTGGTAACATGCTAATACGGATGCTCGCCTTTGCGCCAAAGGAAGCAAAAATAGCGCTTCATTAGTCACATTGTTACCCAATTTACTGCAAAGCAGTGTGGAGAGATTTTCATCAATACAATATGAGTAAGCCGACAGCGAGCAACAATGACACCTTCCGTCGGCTGATGCAGGTCCCGCGCTCGACGTGCGCGAGCAGAGTGTTCGCAGAAAACGCATCGGATCCCATTAAAGTACTTCTTCGTAAAGCGGCACACATCCTCATGACCAGAGTAATGGCTTCTAACAACTTCATTCCTCACTGCAATCTGCACCAGCGATGCGCTCGCTGGGTCGTCAATGTTAGGGCTTAGGAGAGAAATACTGCGCACTCTAGAAGGAAGATGGTATGTGTCCGTTAGGAATAAAACTGTTATTGCAGATGTGCTTCCTGATTTGATTCGTCAGCGTTACCCTGTCCGATTACTCAGATTTTTAGTATCAAATGTACTTCTATGACTTTGATGAATTTTAATAAAGTGTTATTATTATTATTGTTAATATTATTATTATTATTATTATTATCTTGATAATATATATTTTCTCTATTTTCTCACCATGCTCCAGTTTTCAACACATATTCCAATCATCTTGCAGCTGGCCCAGGCTATAGCTCGTGCTACCACACGCATGCATGTCGAGTATCGGTCGCTTCGCTGCGTCCAGGCACCAAAGGTAACGTTCAGAAAACAGGTCACAAACCTGAGTTCAAATTGAGACACTTTACGATCGTTCAGAAAACAGGTCACAAACTTGAATTCAAATTGAAACCATTTACGATCGTTCAGCAAACAGGTCACGAACCTGAGTTCAAATTGAGACACTTAACGATCGTTCAGAAAACAGGTCACAAACCTAAGTTCAAATTGAGACACTTTACGATCATTCAGAAAACAGGTCACGAACCTGAGTTCAAATTAAGACACTTGGCGATCGGTCAGAAAAAAGGTCACAAACCTGAGTTCAAATTGAGACACTTTACGATCGTTCAGAAAACAGGTCACGAACCTGAGTTCAAATTGAGACACTTTACGATCGTTCAGAAAACAGGTCACAAACCTGAGTTTAAATTGGGACACTTTACGATCGTTCAGAAAACAGGTCACAAACCTGAGTTCAAATTGGGACACTTTACGATCATTCAGAAAACAGGTCACAAACCTGAGTTCAAATTGAGACCATTTACGATCGTTCAGAAAACAGGTCACGAACCTGAATTCAAATGGAGACACTTTACGATCGTTCAGAAAACAGGTCACAAACCTGAGTTCAAATTGAGGCACTTTACGATCGTTCAGAAAACAGGTCACGAACCTGAGTTCAAATTGAGACACTTTACGATCGTTCAGAAAACAGGTCACAAACCTGAGTTCAAATT
>SDVV010012960.1:0-15273 GCA_016164225.1 Gammarus roeselii | reverse complement strand
TGTGTATGTATGCGTAAACAATACACTCTGAAAATGTAAGGTATAATACAATGTATAATGGCAAACCAAACTTGTGTGTGAGCAGATTCAATTTGAACTGAACAAATTTGTTGATTGGTCAGAGAAGTGACTTTTGGAATTCAATGTCGACAAGTGTAAAGTTATGACATTAGTAACCGTAATCCTATATGCACGAATATTCAATGTACGGAAACGAACTTTATCCTGTCACCCAAGAGAGAGATCTAGGTGCCATCATCAGTATAACCACTGAAAAAGCAGGTATCAATGCAAGGATGCTGTCAAATAAGGCAATAAAATGTTTGGCACGATATCCCGCACAATCTCGTACAAAGGCAGATACACTTTTATCAAGTTGTGCAATGCATTTGTTAGACTGCACCTTCAGTATTCCATCCAATTCTGGTTTCCATACCTCGGAAAATACATTAGTAAATTAGAGAATGTTCAACGTAGAACAGCCAAATTTATCCCATCGCTGAGAAGTAAAAAGTACGAAGACAGACTACGTGAACTCAACCTTTATTCGCTAGAGAAGCGTAGTGTCATAGTTTGCATGATCGAAGTGTGGATGAAAATGACGTTTAATGAAATGCTGAGTTAGCGAGCGTTCCACTCTTGATGCGAACGGAGTGACTAGAAATAATGGACACAAAATCGTTAGCAAGCAATTCACACCTGACATTAAGCGTCATTTCTTCACGTAATGAGCTATTCAGAAATGCAACAGATTCCCACCGGAAGTTGTGAACAACGATACAATCGTAATGTTTAAGTCACGGCTAGACAAATTCTACCAAAATCGCCGCTAAATACTTTCCAGCTATAGCACCCTCACCAGAATATATTAGAAAAACGGTGCCCGGCATTGACACACGTACGGTTGAAATAGTTCCCGGCATTGGCATTGGTACCTGCTCGTGGCAACACGGTGTTCAGCAATGACATCGGTCAGCATTTGTTACACGAGGTATCAAACGATGACAAACTCAGACCAACACCGTGGGTCTCTGGCGTTCTCTTCGGGTGATGATTTGATTGTTTCGAGTATCCTCGTTGGATACTATTTAAATCTACAACCTTTACTCTTCTAGCGCTATTATAACCAAAAATACACAGACACATGATGCTCACTTAGACGTTTTACTTCAGAACTAATCTTCTAACGACCAAAAGGCAACATAGTTTGGGCCCAAATACCTGTTGTTGTCTTCTACACTCGTACACAACATTCTCATAATAATTGAACAGTGATTTCATAGATGGATCAAACCTGCGTCGCCGGTATTCTCCACCAACACGCACTGCATTAGGATATCAACACAACTAGAGGTAATCCAAGCCTCGTGCACAGTTTACTCCTCAGCCTAAACTATCACTTTTTACCACATTTATCAATAAATTATAGCATAGTTACTGGGCTCTGAAGTTCCCTAACGTAGCATTAACCGGCGTAAATACGTTTTTACATCGCGGAATCACGGTTCATTTAAGTTTGTTTCCCTACTATTTTGTTGAGTGTTCTTTTCCTGTCATCAGTCCAAAATGATTGCGTTGAATAAAACAGCTTTTCATTATTCAAAGGTATTTCCCCGGTATATTTTAATTCCGTAATATCGCATTGCTTGCAAATTTGTAGTTGACATGAATGCTTAGTACAGAACAATAATGAAAAAGTGACGATATCGCGTTATGAGAAAGTTTAGGCATCCTTTGAAGAGCGAGGAATAGTTTTTATTTCCTGCATTCAAATTAAGTAAACACTCAGTCACTCAGTAAGATTGAAAACAATGTTTCAACAGATTGGTAACTTGCAATACATTGCCGCTAAACTTCAAACGTGCACCAGTACATTAAAAAGTTATCGTTTGTGAGCCCAAGAAAAGAAGGGAGCCCTATCATGTGCTGGAATAAAACCACGTGGGTAGTTTAATTCAAATTCAGTTAGAGTCCCATGAGAGATTACCGTCGTCACAGTTATTATTAAACTCTGAATTAAGACGTAATATTGTCTAGAAGGAGCAATAATAAAGACCCGCAGAAACATGAATGGAGCGATCAATGTTAAACACTGGTATGAAACAGAACAATATTATCTACATTTAAAAGAATGATAATTCAATTATTGTTTCATTAGTTGTCACACATAAGATGTGTGACTGCCAAACTCAGAATATTCGCATGTACGTCAAATTTCATAGTATATTTAAACAACAAATTCATATTACTGGTTCCACCGATGTATCATATATTGGCATTTACAGTCCGTTAATGACACCCGCTTCCGATGTGCGAACCATTGTTTAGTGATTATATTGGCATTTACAGTCCGTTAATGACACCCGCTTCCGATGTGCGAACCATTGTTTAGTGATTATATTGGCATTTACAGTCCGTTAATGACACCCGCTTCTGATGTGCGAACCATTGTTTAGTGATTATATTGGCATTTACAGTCCGTTAATGACACCCGCTTCTGATGTGCGAACCATTGTTGAGTGATTATATTGGCATTTACAGTCCGTTAATGACACCCGCTTCTGATGTGCGAACCATTGTTGAGTGATTTTCCACAACCCTTGTGTTGCTTGCCGTTCAGTGCATTGGCATGTGCTATTGCTTACATCACAAACTCGGTAAATCAAGATCACTAGAACCGAGGAGTCAAAAGGGACTAGGGAACTTCATTGACTTCGGATTTGTGAGGAGGGGGGGAGGGGTGTTTTTCTCATTCACTAAGCGAGAGTTTCATTCACGGGGTATCCATTGGGAGGTTGTTCTTTGTTTTGCTAGCCGGTGAATGGTTTTTACATCAGTCAATTTCAACAGGCCAAGATTGATTGGATCCTTTGCAGAGCGATTTTTCCGTGAAAAAGGAAAGTGTTGGCAAAGCATTTGGAAAGCTGTTCACTGTTATTGAGCAATCATTCCACAGTTACAAAATGGGTGGCATTAACAGCCCAACGATGCATTATCGCCAAGCATGAACGTGCAGCTGAAAAATATCCCGTGTATCCATGACGTTTTTTAGGAGAAACAGATACTCCGATAAATCATCTGAAGAATCTTTGACTGGTGGGTTCATACTCAAAAACCGTCAATTTCGATAAAGTATTTTTTTCGTAAATTTCTGGCAGGTACATCCATGGTAATTAGAATAGAAATAAATATTACCTCCCCAACAGGCAATATATTTCATAGTTGATTTGCAAGGTATTGGTCAGGATTGGTGGTAACTTTAAATTTTAAAATAAGGTACCTGACATCGTGCGCACGGGCTATGGAGAGATGACCGTCCGTCACCTTCCTATGATGGTGAGTCTTCACGAACAGGACAACTTGCTTCCTCACATAGTCATGGTAGTATTCAGGGCCGAGAGAAGCAGGATTCCCTAATCAATGAGGAGGATTTCCAGATAGTACATCCTGGCGCAAGGGATGGTGCTAAGCTTTCAGAAAGCATTGTCATTCATCAATTAAGATCATTATTGTACGAGCATAATTTTTTTTCATTATGTGGGGTGTCCCTACATAATAGAGTGAATTGCAATTTTTAACTGCTTCGACTTCTCTTTTACTTCTGATGTCCTATTCCGTAAAGTGCTGAGAGCGCCTCACCTCTAAAAAAATGGCTCCACTTGCAGTGTATGGTACCAGCGCCACCGTTGTTGTTGTTGTGGCTTAGCCCCATTTTCACACGTGGCGGCGGAAGCCTCGATGGATTGACGGAGGTTTTTCTCTTTACAATGGGAAAGAAATTATATCTATGTTGTGAATCAGGTGTCTTGAAAGTGTCGTTGCGCATGAGGCCCGATCAGTGCCCGGGCTGCGTCCGTGTCATTACCACAGAGACGACGCACACCACGCCATCCCCACGGGAGAGGATATTAAACAGGGGGGGCGAGGGACTTCTGCTGGGGCCGGGGTCCTCTTGTGCGGCCTCTGCAAGCAGGGCCCCACGAAGAAGGAAACCGGCCTGAATCATGTAGTCACCCTTGAGGACTTGCTTGATAAAGTTTTCGGGTTACGTTTGCCAGTTTTCGCTGCCGTAGTATGCGGTGATGGCAATGTACGGATATTCTTCGTGTAAGTAAAAATTGTAAATTCTTGATTGGAGTTACGGCGCAGCCTGGTGGTTCATCTTGGCTTTACCGTTGATTACTGCTGCCATTATCGGCCGGCCCGAAAGAGTTGTTAACATATGATGAATCGATGGCGACTTCTGCTAATAGGTGGCTCTGAGCTTGATTTTTGAGTAAGACCCTGATGTTGCTGCTCAACCTCAACTTTCCCTGCGATGGAGGAGCCACAGCCAGAGCAAAACCGAGGCCCGGGAACCCAAAGACGTGTGTGTGTGTTGGGAGTGCTGCAGCTGGTGACAGGCCCCATACTAGGCCTGAACCCCTGAGGTAGTTGATGCTGTCGTGCGGGCGCTCCCATAGATCCCGTACTGACGTCATGTTATGGTGGAGCCAGCCGGGTGCGATTGTTGGGCACGACGTCATGACAGGCTCGACCGAATCGGGTGAACCCCGGCACCGCAAGCAAAGATTGGAAAGGGACATTTCCCAGTCTATTCTGATATGACTGTAGGACCGTGTGGTGCCCGCACCGCAGCCTCGACAAGTGGACCCTGTCACTCCTGGGCAGCCCCAACTCCTCTACGTCCACCCCAGGCAAGTGGCTCTGCAAGATCGTGTTGACTCAGTGTTCATCTAATGCAAGAGCTGTGAAGTGTGTGTATCTGTTTGTGCATAGATGTGTTATCTGTAGGTTCAGGAATGGTCGCGTAAAGGAAACCGAAGTGTGATGCCGGTGTGTTATGTAGGTGACGGCTGGTTGGGCGAGGGCTGAGGAGGTTGTGGCAGGGGTGTGCTAGGTTTGAGATCTTGATGAAGAATTGGGTTCCTCTCATATCAAGATGATGCTTGAGAAGGAGGACCTTGGTTTCTCCATGCAAGTGCAGAATGGGAGTAGTCTGTGTGCAGCATGTTGCACTGGGCAATGTCGTATTCTGTATCCTTTGCAGGGAGTTAATATGTGTGGGTGCAAGGTCCGAGGACCAAGCGGTGTGTGCATAGGAGATAACGGGCCTGAAGAATTGTTAGCAATGTGTTGTTATTGATTCCTTGGAGTGACTGTAGGAGGTTGTAGTGAGTACCCGAGACACGTTCAGTCTGGGTCTGGTTTTTGTGCCAATGTTGGCTAGGTGTGGCTTAAATGTCATCCCCGTGTCATAGGTTACTCTAAGGATAGTTGTAGTGAGGCTGTGGTAATAAGGGTGTGGTTGAGCGTGACATGGGGGTGGATGCGGTGTTCACTTTTATCGGGAGTCAACAGTGTGAGAGACGACTTGCTTTCGGACATCTTCATTCTGTAGTCCAGCAGCCAGACTTCAAGGGAGTTCAGGTACTGCTGGAGGTGTACCGCTGCGGTCTCGTGTTGGAGGTGTTGCGTTATTATTGTGAGGTCGTCCGCGTATGAGCAGATGTGGGTGTTGGGTTCTGTGTGCATGGGTAGGTTGTGCATAAAGGCGTTCAAAGGGAGGGGGATAGCACGGATAATTGTGGGACACCATCGACGAAGTTGAGGATTCGCGAAGGCTTGTTGTTGTAAACAGTATGTGCATGTCTATCGGAGAGGAAATTAGCAAGCCACTTCTTATAATTTGTATGGATGTAGGTGTTGAGTACTTAATTTTTATGAGTACGTGTCTTGGAACCGTGTCAAAGGCCTTATTAATATCGATAGTGCATACCAGCGTTCGTTTGACTGGCTACTTTTCGTTCACGCCTTCATGGATGGTCTGGGTGATGTTGGTGAGGAGCGTGGTGGTGTAGTGTTGAGCCTTAAAACCGTGTTGCGTAGGTGAAAGTGGGATGCGTGAATTAATTGTTGATTTTTTGAGGGGTTTGGAAGGAAGGAAATGGGTCTGTATGAGGCTGGATCTTTAGAAACTTTGTTGGGTTTCAGGATGGGGATGATTTTAGCTCGTTTCCAGATGTTGGGTATTGTATTTTGTAGTACGGCGAAAAGATAAAGATGTCCGCGATAGCGTGAGGCCCTAGATGTTTAAGATGAACGTATTATATGTCGTCTGGGCCCGCTGATGAGGAATTTTTGGACCGCGCCCAGGCCGCGTCTACCCCGACGCAATCGACGGCGACGTTAACAGGCGGGACTTCCGAGAAGCGGCGTCCAGCCCGGGACGCTGATTCCGTCCAGGGCGTCCGACGCTCCGACACCGCCATCGCGAGCAGGACTCCTCGCGACGGCCGGCCGGACGCTCGTACCCTCTTGGACGGCTGTAGACTCAGCAGACTGTCCTAGGAAACGAGCCCACACGATCAGTTGGTGGTGGCCGCTGCTATAAGATGGCGCTGAGCATGATTGTAGTGTATGGCGCTGCAGGCTGTCCTCGTGAACGAGCAAATTGGGCCATTTGGCAGTGGCCGCTTCCAGTTGGTGCGCTGTCCTTCGGTTATGAAAAAATCTGAAGTTGCTACAAATTTTTGCCCAGAATTTATTTCTGAAATTGTTTCCATTCAGTGCCGTCTTGGATCAATGTTTTCACGACTATTGACTCTGTTCCTTCAAAAGCCATGCATAATTTTGTTGACTTTTTGATGTAAATTGAGTTAACATTTTATGTGTTTTGTCTTGTTCCCAGCACATTTTAAACAAATATCAATATATTTCTAATGAGTTATTCGACCTATGTCATCCACAGTCTTATTTTCCCCCAATCCGCTGACCTATTCCAATCCGTCCCTAGAGTTCAGTTTTAGTTTTGCTTGTCACTGACTCTCATCCACTGATTAGCATTTATTCGGATGCAAATATTCCACTCTCCCAAGGTCCATTGCCTCGGATGTTTCGTTAACCAAGATGAAGCCAATTTGAGGGAAAGTTGTTCAGTGCATGAATAGTGAATGCCTTCACAAGCCACTCTGGCCGTCAGACTCCTCCGGTCTCATAAAGCAACAAGTGTTCTGCAGTGCAGTACCGGTGTATTGCGACTCAACTCGGACGTGTTCAAGGTTTGGTGCTGGCTCTATTCCGCTTCGTTACGATACAAAAAATACCAGCAGGCTGGTATCATCCAGCGACGTTACATACGTTGTGGTGAGAGCCAGATTGTCTACGAATTACAATGAGATATGCGGCTAAATTTACTTCAAATTTTGAATGTTCGATGTGTTGATAATCTTGAATCTTGCCCATTATAATATAGCACGTTACACCAAATTTTGTATTTGCATCTCAATCTTGAAAAATTGTTGTTCCTGTTGCGGTATACCAGAAAGAAATTTCAATATAAGTGTTGGTAGTATCAGTAGAAGTGACATTCAGTTACGGAATAGTTTATTTCGTTGTCGTGTGAAGTGCTCGTGAATCCGAACCGAATGCAGTGAACAGCATTTCTATTTTTTGAATATTCCCTCAGTTGGGTTTCTAATGAGATCCGAACAAAACAGATACGATATCACAAACCGTGAATATATATAGATTGACTCGCGTTTTTGTGGTCACGCATTTTATTATCAGCAGGAATAATTTAAAGTTTAGAGCACTGCTCGAAAAAATTGCCTTCGGCCTTCTGTTTGAATATAATGAAAACAATTGAAGGGCTTATACCAAAACTGGTAGGTGATGTAAACAATTGTTGTGCATTTAGACCTTTTCTCTTAAGCACTTCAACTATTTCGAGAGAATGTATATTATACCCATCTATTCTCAAACAATAATTCTAGGACGAGCAACATTGCATACGTGTTAGTTTAATACACGTGACACACGGACCAATTCCTTGAACTAAGGGTTAGAAGTTGCCCCTAGCGTTCAAATTTGGGCACTTCAGTGGAACCGCCTCTCATCCAACGTTCTCAGCTTCGGTCCATCATTTGTCCCCTAGCGTTCAAATTTGGGCACTTCAGTGGAACCGCCTCTCATCCAACGTTCTCAACTTCGGTCCATCATTTGTACCTAATAATGATCCAATGTTTCTCTTTAAGCCAACACTTCACTATTTCATTCTATCCCTTCTCATCGTTCCCCCCGCTCCGCCCTCTCAGATCCACGTAATACTAATATTCTCGAATCTCAACGTGTTGGAAGCCGTAATCAAAGCCCCTTTGACGAAACTCGGGCAATTCCATTGAAGCCACTTGGAATAGTTAGTGTGTCCAGGGCAGAACTCCGAAGTCCGTGACAAGTTTCAGCTTAGTTGGACCCAAGTTAGGGCTTAGACAAGTAGGGTCCATGATTCCGCTGGGTAATATGATGAGCCTGCAGGAAGGCTCAGAACTGACGTCTCTGTAAGTAGATAAGGGAGTCATCACGGGGACCCAGGAATCCCGTACTGTAGCAAGATACAGGGTAGCTATGGCGAGGCACATCACAGATTGGGAGCAGAGTGGCGTTAGCATTGGGCATTCCTATTCAATTATCATTTTTAAAAAGCAAATCATTGAAGGCGGAAAGGCGTTTAAATGTCAAAAAAACGCTGTTGTGTTTTAGTGATGCTCTAGTTTATTGGAAAAATGTGAATAATGTATCAGTAGAATGTTTTCGGCAATAGCTTCGGTCCAATTATCCACTTCTCTCATTATGTGATGGGATTGTCTGAATTCTAAATGAATGAGGATGTAAACTCTTATTGTCGACTAACTCATTTTCATAGGTACTGTGCCATTTATCCAGTCTGGAATTAAAATCTAATTGATTAGGAATGGATTCAACTGAAGTAAATATTGATTGTTAGTCCAACGTCATAGAAGTCAGGAAAAAATAAATGAAAATGGTATCAGTATAAAAGGCCCGGACAACCTGTTTCCACTGCCAGGGCACTGGGCCATCCTGATCAGCTACTACCGTAGAAAACAAATTTTGAGTAGGTAATAAGAATTCCAATCACTCGTGTGTTCAATGAGATATATGTGATACTAACATACTTCGTCCAACAACTTAAATAAGCACATCCATTCTCAATGTATGTGTGTTGTTATTTAGTTTCGAACACCAAAGACCTATCGATATAAAATATTTCTGCCATCCAACTCCCTACGACGGAATGTTGTCAATTTCCAAGAAGTTATTTTCAATGCTGCTCCTACTGCTACCAGCTCGGTGGCCGAGTGGGTAGCTGGTTGGGCTCTCCCCACAATAGACTTCCATTAGGAGCTGAAGGTTGTAAGTTCGAGCCTACCTGACCTCTAGTGAGACATTCTGGCCGGTCTCTTAAATGGTTGAAGGCCAGCACATAAACACCGTTTGTGAAAAAAAAATTGATATGTCAGCTACGCCGCAACCCGCTCTATAAGCGAACAATCTCCGAACCAGAAATGACAAACAATATCACTCCAGTAAATCCAGTTGGATTGTGTGGACTGCCGGCCGGAAGTGATAGTAAATAATACAAATATATAACTCCTCCTCTACTTTATGATCCACTAATACTTCTGTGGATTATTGAGCCCATCGCGTCGTCCCTGTATCAGAGCCAGGATTGGCCTACGTGAGCCTATTCTGTAATACAAACGGTAGCAATACAGAGTACTTTGAAGGAGCCTCTGTAAAGTCAGTAGTCATCACACAGGCATTGAGGCAGCATCACTAGCGATGCAAAGTACCCTGCAGAGCCTAAGTATATTGAGATATACCTGTGGCACTGCGACATCAACAGTCACAATACAGAGTACACTGCAGCACCCGCAGTATAGTGAACCATAACTCTTGCACACTGACACCAACAGTAGCAATGCAGAGGACCCAGCAGCAGCCTACTGAGCCGTCGCCATGACAGTGCGGCCCACTTTATGAGTGTTTTGTGTCGCCTGCTCTGCTTCAGACATGAAATGCGTGGCGGTTATGGCTTGCGTTTAACTTTAAACGCTCGTTTTATTAATGTTTATATGGAGCTGTCGTAGTTTCTTTCTTTCATGTGAGATATATGGTTGAATTTGTGCATCTGTGTGTGTATCTGTGTGTGTATGTATGTGTGTTATATAATGTATGGCAATTTCCAGAACTGAAATAAAACGCAACGAAACGCCCCATGCATTGTCAAGCTATTCGCATCATATAACAGATACAAATTTACCGATAATCCGCTCATATAACTGCTCCATCTAACCTCTGTTGACAAGGAGGTTCTTTATCGCCATCCAAAAATTATTAGCTCAAGATGCCCAAATCAAGGGGCTATATGGTCTGCCTACCTGACATTACGTAGTTAGAAACTTAGCACTGTTGTTTACCAAACCATTTTTCGAAATAGTTAATCCCGGACTCGATCTTGCTTAGTATATTTACACGAATGCATGTACAATTCATTGTAACAAGGCCTGTACCATAGGTCGGTCTAGACAAAACCATTCTGTCGCTACCTCTGCTACAACGCACCTCTTTGGACCATGAATTCGACGTTAAGGAATAACACACATTCACTCTAATATCCCTCAACCTTTCCCTTTGCCATCTTGGGGCAGTTACAGCTAATGCCCCAGCCCCGTGGCGTACTGACATCGGTGGTGTTCAGTTGGCCGTGGCAGTTACAGCTAATGCCCCAGCCCCGTGGCGTACTGACATCGGTGGTGTTCAGTTGGCCGTGGCAGTTACAGCTAATGCCCCAGCCCCGTGGCACACTGACATCGGTGGTGTTCAGTTGGCCGTGGCAGTTACAGCTAATGCCCCAGCTCCGTGGCACACTGACATCGGTGGTGTTCAGTTGGCCGTGGCAGTTACAGCTAATACTCCAGCCACGTGGAGTACTGACATCGGTGGTGTTCAGTTGGTTAGACATTAGGTTGTTTATTTGGCGTGACATGATATCAAGAAACAAGACGGAATATGGGACGGAGAATTTACGAATACGATATTCAAATCAAATTTATATAAATGCAATGTGGAGAGCATCCGGTGAAGACCGACAATATTGCTTCACTACCTCGTTATGAAGCTACTCCTTGTACACAATTACTCGAACATAAACGAATAAAACACATGTAAGTAAATGTTCTGGTACGTTTCTCAGGCTAGTGCCATTACAACTACATCAGAAAAAAATCGCATTGTTCGAACAACAAAATTATTATTAAATCTGCTGTAGAATTTAGTATTTTGCTGTTGTTGCTCGATCGATTTTGGTTGGGTATTCTGTCTTTCTATAGGTATGGAAAAGTTGGATAAAATCAAACCGTTCTGAAGTGGTTAAATTGTAACATTACGAATTCCATTAATGTTAACTTTTATTGCTAAAATATTGAGCAGAAGAAATGAACAAAAAAACAATAGTGATGCATTTATGGGTTAAGACTGTTGAAATGAGGTGTCGACTCTTCAATTTATTTATGTATTCAAGAATGTTAGCAAATGATCTCAATCTCCGCAAGTTTGTTAAAGGCTCGGTGAACTTGGAACTACAATTATTAAGTAAATACTGTGATAGATGATTTGTTTTTTTAGATCACATATCATTCTTCTTTCGAAGATTCGCATCTGTAGATGAGATTTGCATCTTCAGCAGCTGACGACCCAACGAGGTGAATGGTTTTCGCGGAACAATCGCTAGGCAAGAAGTCGAACTGTGCTCAACATAACTTATGATTCACTCCAGCTCCAAGAAAAGAACAATTCACTCATATTACAATAATCTGGATTATTATTTAATGATCACTAAGACTTATAATGACGTGGCAGTGTTAGAAATCGCTTTGGGGTGGATGGATGATTATTCATTTTATAGATCATTAATACATTATTTTAGTATTTTAGTATTTCTTATTTTGTGGGCTCTATTATTTCGTGGGCTCTATTATTTATCGTAAGACGCCCACAGGGGCCCTAGGTGGACTATGCGGTGTGTTAGTTAGTCAAGTCTAACCTACGGTGGGAGAATTTGCACTCTCCTGGGTGCCTAATAAATGTCCGAGCACAGCTAGGCGTTTTCATAGCTAAAATGTGAAATAATGTTGATGTTAACCTTAGAGAGTGAAAGTCTTGAATGGCACTGTGCGTGGAGGGGACGAGGCGAGTCGAGGCAGGTTGAGGCCAGTGGAGACGAGTCGACCCAGGGAATTGGGGAGACCCGCGGGACTTGGGGGCCCGAGGTTTCGGGAACCAGGGGGAATTGGAAGACCAGGAGGATTTGGGGTGACCCACTTGTACCATTCCGAGGCCCTTTGGACACCCTTGAGACCCTTTGAGACCCCTTTGAGAAACCTTGGGACCCGCTTGAGGCCATTCTGAACAATGGGACCATTGCTTCCCTCTCCCCGTAAAACCAATACACAGAAAAATGTATATATGTGAAATGCTTGAGTAGAACAATTAGCTAATTCAGTCCACGAATTACTGACTAGGTGAGGGCGAGGGCCGCGTCGAGGCTGGTCGAGGTGCGTCGAGATCAGTCGAAACATGTCGAGGCGTGTCAAGTTGATCGCGACGATCCGAGACTGGCCGAAATGATTCGAGACAAGTCGAGATGAACTAAGACAAGGGACCCGGGGAGCTTGGGGGACCCGGGGAACTTAAGGTTGCCCTCTGGGATTCGTCGGGCTCTTGTAGGACCCGAAGTACCTTTGCTACCCCACTCCTATCCTAAAATGCTTGAGTGAAAATTATGTTATTGCAGTCCACATGATTATTAGCGCAGAGAGGGGGGAGCCACGTCGAGGCTGGTCGAGGTGCGTCGAGTTCAGTCGAAACATGTTGAGCCATGTCGAGTTGGTCGCGACGAGCCGAAACTGGCAGAAATGATTCGAGACAAGCCGAGATGAGCTGACACGAGGGGTCTCGGGGGACCCGTTGAGCTTGGGAAGACCCGGGGGACTTGGGTTACCCTCCGAGTTTCATCGGGCTCTTTTTCGACCCAAGGGACCTATGCTCCTGCACCCTATCCTCTTAAATATTACGCGCGAAATCAATAATCTGAGCAGTTTTCCTGCACAAGACGAACCTGCCCTTACTTTCTTCTTCACGGTCCACAATATTGTCATGTGTTATAATGCTGGTGTATTTGTGAGGTAGTTCCTGCTTGTGATTTTGTGAATGAGTGTTTCTTCTTCAGTCTGTGCTCGCTTATGCGTGCACGGACCATATGTAGTTTCTGAGGTTGACCTGGACTGCGTACCTATATAACCTTGTGACGCGTTGCGGTTGGAGTTGATCTAATCCGCGAAGGCATTGACCTTGTACCAATTTAGACGATATTATCTGTGCTCACTCGCACGCGTGGATATTACTCTTGAAGTTCTCAGTGTTTGTAGGCGGGGATTCGTTTCGTCTGAGTCTTTATCTTACCTGTATATATAAATTGTACCTCTACTAAACTAGACCACGTATCTGTAAACATTGTGATGCGTTGTTTTCGTAGCTGACTTTGTCCGTGTAGCCGTAAACCTTGTACCAGTCTCAACGACCTGTGCACACTAGCGTGCGTACATGTTACTCTTGATGTTCTAAATGATTGGAGGCGAGGATTCGTTTCGTCCGAGTCTTACCTGAATAAATGAAGTGTACTATAACCGATCTAGACAGCGAAGCGTTCTAGATCGTGTTGCGTTGCTGTCTGAGCTGACTTTGTCCGTGTCGCCGTAAACCTTGTACCAGCATGACAATGCTACCTGTACGCACTGGCGTGCGTACATATTACTCTTTAAGTTCTAAATGATTGGAAGCGGAGATCCGTTTCGTCTAAGCATTTCTCTTGTGCGCCACAACGTGAGTCTGACTTTGTTAAAATTTTCAACTTATTCGAACTTTAACAGCGTTGTTTTTTCTCGCACACTGAGGCGTGCGGGACTACTGGAATCCATGATCATCAAGCCCTACGGGGGAGCCTATTATGACTTGCGTTGAGGCTCTGGTGGAAATTAGAATAAAATCGAAATCAAAATCAAATCAAAGTCGCTCTGACATTTTTTGGTTCCGAGAGTTGGAAGAGTGGTCTAGCTTGACGAAAGCGGTACACAACTTCAATAGAGACATATCTCTGAAGACCCAACTACAGCATCGTTCATTTTAAGATAAATATTCATATATATTGAATTGTGGTTGTTCAATGTGTATGGTTTCGCATAAACGTAAACATGGACAATTGCCTCGTCGCTTGAACGAATAGAATTCGACAGGCTCGCCTTGCCTTTAAATGATTGGGAAGGTCTGTGCTGCGAAAATGGTACTTGAACATATACAAAATGCTCATAAACATAGAATTTCATTTAATTGTATCATTAGTTGGTCAAAGTCTTTGATAAAAGGTTTCTAGATAAATGTGTGAGATGTGTATTCATGGCGTTTAACTAGCAACATCGCCACCCAAACCAGGAATGATCTTCCTTCAAAATTATCCATATAGGTATAATTCAAACCTGAATTTTGTTGATTGAAACCCACATGTGACGTTGAGCTATCCAGACGATCAAGCATATTACATCATGTATCAATAATTCTGCCGTAATATGATTTATTTCCCCAAACCAGGTCCTGTTCCATCGAAATGCAGGAGTGCGAAAATAAAATTGTGTTCCCGCTGTCCTGCCAGCGGCAGAAATGCGTTCGCCAATTAATTAATTAGGCTCACCAGAGATCATCTATTTGTTGTTTGTTGTGCGAACAACAAAGGCACAAATAGTGCCTTAAAGAATGAGCAACAACATAAGAAACGCTGCTGTACTGAACTAGCAATATGGAGGCTCATCCAGTGCCGCAAGGTTGTGTCCTTTCCCTTGCTGCGGCTGGAAATTGAAATTTCCAATCTCGTAACAAGAAAGCAACATCAAAGCGATGCCTGCGGCTGAAATATGATCGACTCAGGACTGCTAAACGCCGCTTCTTACCCCATGCACTTGTTTACGACGGCATCAATGGGCTGTCTCGCCATGCAGTGACTGGAACATTGGAAGTGGATATTGAACTACCCTCACGGAGCATAATAGCTGTTTCCAATATCAGTAACTGATTTGAAAATATCATTAAATGTTTTTTAACAAATTGGAAATCCGTTTGTTCCACTGTTTTGCGGAAAATAAACATCTGACTTTTTTTTGAGGCTATTAACAATTTTGATGTAATAACATCATGTTCCAGTGCGCATACATCCGGACAATACCGTCACGAACCAACAGTTAGCAGCTCTCACAGTCAATACTAGTCAGTTAAATGAAACTAGGTTACCTCAGGCAAAGCCACTCGATCACCACGGTCAATATCACTCAGTCACCACCTTCCCCTGACAATGTAATTAAATAT
>SDVV010012959.1:0-15273 GCA_016164225.1 Gammarus roeselii | reverse complement strand
TATATACATATATTTATATACATATATGTATATACATATATATATATATATCTATATATATATACATATATATATATATATATACCGATTCGACATCGATTCTAGCCTTCTGAATCGAATTGAGCAAGTGAAAATTTTCCTCGTGAGGTACAATCGTTTCCGAAATGATTATTGGAAAACAACCGGCTGACAAGTGTTTACGGTTGTACGAAGGCAACAACAGGTCAATTGGCCCAGACGATGTTATTTTTTATTGTAAAGAGATTAGTTCTGAAATAGAACGTCTAAGAGAGCATAATCATGAGCTGTGTAATTTCAGAATTAAATGATCAAGAAGAGGAAAGGTTGTAGAGGGAAATGGCATTCAACGATGATAGGAGAAACAACTCAAATCAGCACCTGACAAGAAAGCGACCGATCCACGATGTTTATTTGAGATTATCTCGGTTTCACTCCTCGTTATCCCAGTGCTGACCGATATCATTGCTAAACCTCGTTTTGCGACGAGTAGGTACGAATGCCGAGCACAATTTCTATCCTGACCAGTCAATCTTCAACTCTACCCACCCAAACGAAGTCACAATAATCATTAATGGTTTTAAAAACAATTGCAGCTCTGGCTGGGATAACATCCCAACTAATGTAGTTAACGCTACACCTGGTCCAGCACTGGCTGGAATAACATCCCAACTAATGTAGTTAAAGCTACACCTGGGACTATTGTAGGTCCCTCGATCCAACTGATCAATAAGTCACCCATGCGAGGAATTTTTCCTGGTGCAATCAAAATCGCAAATCTGACATATAAAATAAATCGCCCAATATCAGTCCTGCCCGTCTTCAGACATGTTTTTGAACAAGTATTTTCAGAAAGATTATATTCTAATTTTGTCTCAAATAACCTACTTAGCGAGAATCAATTTGGCTCTCAGGAATGCAGAGCATCATGCTCTATCAAAATTTGCTGGAGACGTTGCTGATTTGTTTGATAGCGGGAAAGTCACTGTTACTAAGTTCATGAACCTTAGCAAGGCCTTCAAATGCATGAGTCGTGAGATATTGGTGGCTAAAAAACAACATTATGGAGTTAGTTCCATCTGATAAGAGCTGCATAATAAAGAAAACACCTAGTGAGTGGAATAAACAACCATCATCTGTCAGTGCGCTAAATGTAGGAGTACCACATGGGTAGATCCTTGAGTCTTTGTTCATCATTTTCTGTATTAATGACATTATAAACACTAGCGACAGGGTATCCTTTGTAGTTTTTGCAGATCACTGGACCGCATGAAATCTCAATGAAACTATTACAAGTATGAATTATCAATTGATTCAAATTTCGAACTGGTTCATATCCAACAAGCTGACGCTAAATGTCGATAAGACGCATGTCATGATATTATCCAGGAGGATAATACCCATTCCTAACACAAAATTTGAATTGAATGGTCAATCGGTTGCATACGTAAGAAAAAAAAATCGGTGTAAAAGTAAATCAGAGACTTAGCTGGAAAGGTCATGTCACATTTGTTGCCGGGAAATTATTCAAATCGTGTGGCATCCTTTACAAAATTGGAAATTGTCTAACGACTCCTGATAAAACACTTTTTTACTACAGCCTTATTCATCCCTTTCTGACGTATTGTGTCAACGAGTTTGCTTCTACTTACAAAATAATTTGAAAACCTATCGTTCTTAGTCATAAGTGTGTCATCACATGCTAGCAGAAGTGACCACACGTTGCCTCTCTTCTGTCAACGTAATATCTTCCCATCTATGCCACATAATTAACTTTTCTTCTGCGATGTTTGTCTACGAAGCATTGAATCATTTAACTTACATTGCTAACATTTTTTTCAGTGCAAATAATGCTAGGTTTAATCTTCGTAACAGAGTCCCAACTATTCAGAGCTGCTAAAAGTTGCCATTCGAGTGCCATTGATACAAGGACGGGCAGAGCGATATCCAAACTTATTCTAAAGTTATACCTGTTTGAACTTGATCGGTGCAGAAACTCTTGAATGGTAATGTACGTCCGCTATGCAATTTACCGTGTCAACTATTTCTGATCCATAAGTTCCCTGTTATAGACAAATTCATTCTACTTTTTCCCGTTTCATATGTATGCTCAAACTTCCAATTATCTGGTTCATGTAGAAATCCCTTCATTTGTCATACCCACATATTTTGATTAATTGAAATGATTTTTTTCGTGTGCATATGTAAGAAGTCATGCTAACTATGCACTTAGTCGCAAGATTGGTGTCATTGTGTGCAAACAATGTATGAGTAATGTAGTAGACGACATCATGTCGGGCATTTTCTGCTTGCAGTTTTTTTTATTAAATGTCATTTGAAACAGTAAAGTGCCCTGATAAAGTAATGTCGGTGACCATCCTTACTTTGCTTATTTTTTTACAAAATCAATGGTAACGCTTTTTCTGGCTCGACACATTGAAAAGGGGAGAATAGAGAATGTTCTTCAACAATGTCCATCGATTGGTAGGATGAAGAGGAAAACTTACTCCTCAACCTTAGTTATAAGTTAATATTAAGTTGATCTAAATACCTAATGTGGTCTTCAGAACAGCTCACGCTGACGAATACTTGGCGCGTATCATCTGTGTATTTTGATATTTATGTAATTTTGTCAACACGTCATTATGCATAAATAAACTTTAAATTCTTGAATCCTTAAACGTGCTAGTGCCAATGCCGAGCACAATTTTATACGAGTGCCAATGGTGGAAACCATATTTTTTGTAACAGATACGCTGGTACTATTGCCGAAGACTATACGTAAAACATGCTACACCCGGTAGCTAATTGGCAGGGCTTCGGAAAGAATTTGTCTAGCTTTGAGTGAATTTTTTTTATTCTGTCGCTGTTCACAACTTCCTCTGACAGTTTGTTCCATTCCTCGACAATTACGTAGGTGAAGTGGCGTGTCCTTCGAACGAGAAACGCTTACCAACAATTTTGTGTCCTTTATTTATACTCACTCCGTTCGCGTCTAGAGTAAAAAGGCTCGCTCGGTCGACGATTTCCTTATCTTTCATAATCTTGCACACTCATATCATGTCGCCTCATGCGCGACGCATCTCCAGTCAATGAAGGTTGAGTTCGTAAAGTCTTAGTTCGTACCTATTGCGCAGCGAAAGAATACATTTGGTGGCTCCACATTGAAACTTCTCTAATTCAATAACTTCTCTTCTACGAGATAGTGCAGGATATCATACCTACAGTTTATTTGGCATCGTCGTTACATTGAATGCTGTTTTTCATATAGTTACAAATGATGACACATTAATTTCACTCTATGATGAAAGGAATCAGTTTTTTTCCGGAAATTGAATATTCGCGCTCGGGATTGTAATGACCAATGTGCATAACTTTATAGATGCGGACATTAGATTTCACTTGACACTCTTCTTGCCAATCAACATTTTTTGTTCAAGTCTATTTGGATCTGTGACATTCAAGTTTTGATTGTATTTTTCCTCCTGACCTAGTATCGTCTGGAAACTTTATAATTTTGGAAAGTGACGTTCAATCAAGATCATTTACGAATATTATGAAGTGAACTGAACCTAAAATACACCCTTGAGAAACGCCGCATGTAACATAACTCCAATGGGAGGAAGCTCCGTTATGTACGGCTCGCTGCCGTCTGCATGTGAACCAACATAGAATCTAGTTATTTAGCTTGCCTCTAGTACCAATGCTGTGCAATTTATTACCTTAATGTCTGTGAACGACTTTATCAAATCCTTTTTAGAAATCAAGGTATGTGATACCAATTGGGAAATTCTTCGTCGTGAATTTCAATTATATTATTGAAAAAAGCAGGTCGTATAACAGGAACGATTGAGTCTGAGCCCATGCTGAAAGTTGCCTATCAGCTTGTTTGTTTCTAAGAATTATATTCGTACATCTGTAATCAAACTTTCCATCAATTGCCAATGATCGAGGTGAGACTAATTGGTCGATAATATACGGACCACTTTTTGTCCCTTTTTTAAATTGAAGTACGTTGGCATCTTTCCATCGAAAGGAGCTGGTGACATTAGTGAGGAATTGAGTGCAATTGCTTGATAATTATACGGCGATTTTGTTTATAATTTATTTCAGTATGCTGAGATGAACTTGGTCTGGACCTGGAGATTTTGGGACTTCAATTTATCTATACATTTAATAACTTCGAAAGCGGAAAAAATACTGGGCTGAGGACTACCATACGTCTTTCCGAAATCCTGAGGATTGGGAATATTCGGATTCTCTTACGTAGATACAGTACAAAAATATTGGTTTCGTAGAACATTCGCTCTAGTGTTATCCGTTTCAAGCTCACCTCCCAATAGGTTTCAAGAGGACCTTTTCCATACCTGGATTTTATTTTGCTCGAATTATAGATGAAAAAATTGTTTCGGATTATTTCTGATGTTCGCCGCAACTTCATTTTCACAATCTTTCTTTTAGGCTGGAATACCAACTTGGCCATCATTAAACTAGAAGCTGTTAACTATTTTCGAATATTAAACAGTCACCAGCTGGTCATGGACACAAAAATTGAGTGCGAAGCGCCATTTTCGTTTTCTACTAATTCTAAATGCACAATATTTTCTTCCTTTTTGTAAGTCCACTCCGTGCCGCGGTTAAATATTGGCGCTGGATACGCCACTGATATCTAGCTACTTCCGTAACCATCGTGAATAGTGAAATACTTGAAACACCTGTTAAACCTGTTAAACCTTGTTGAACTAGAAACACTTGATTCACTTCTTAAACTATAGACCATTTTTTTCCACATCCGTTAACTTTTTATGATATATTTTAATTGTAAACTACAAAATATCATCCAGATGAAATGCTTAGTCCGGTTGCATTGGATGGCAAATCCCCGGTGTATTGAGTGTAGGTCGTGCACAGGGGCGGGGCGAGGCCGAGGCAGGCTACGTCATAGATGTAGAGAGAAGCTCGGTAACCACCAGCGACGTGAGCCAATTGTGATATAGCCCCGCCCAGTGTTACCTATGATGTAAGCCAAGTAGCTCTAGTTCCGCCCACTGTCATCAATGGTGTAAGGCAATAATTGTTCTAAAGTACCGTCCACTACCATCAAGGGTGTAAAGCAGTTGTACTTTAGTCTCCCACTACCATCTGATACGTTATTCAAAACATAAATAGCTCCTCCCACGGTCATCAATGACGTAAAACACTTGACCTCTTGTACCGCCCTCTGACCAATGCAAATTGAGCCCTTCAGTTGCGCACTGGCATCGATGATGTGAGCCAATTGATCTCTCGTGCCCCCATTGCCATCTAAATGTAGGAAAATTGATCTCTTGTGCCACCATTGCCATCTAAAATGTTCGATAATTAATCCAGTGCCGCCCATTTCCACCTGAAACGTAAGCCAATTGATCTCCTGTGCCGCCCATTTCCACCTGAAACGTAAGCCAATTGATCTCCTGTGCCGCCCATTTCCACCTGAAACGTAAGCCAATTGATCTCCTGTGCCGCCCATTTCCACCTGAAACGTAAGCCAATTGATCTCCTGTGCCGCCCATTTCCACCTGAAACGTAAGCCAATTGATCTCCTGTGCCGCCCATTTCCACCTGAAACGTAAGCCAATTGATCTCCTGTGCCGCCCATTTCCACCTGAAACGTAAGCCAATTGATCTCCTGTGCCGCCCATTTCCACCTGAAACGTAAGCCAATTGATCTCCTGTGCCGCCCATTTCCACCTGAAACGTAAGCCAATTGATCTCCTGTGCCGCCCATTTCCACCTGAAACGTAAGCCAATTGATCTCCTGTGCCGCCCATTGCCATCTACAAGCAACTGACGATCGACTTGAACCAAGTTCGATGTGATCTCAGGTGGTCATTTGTTGACCGAGAATAATAAGCGATATTGGTCATAAAACATTCAATAATTATTCGCGGGTATCTCTTTCTTAATCGGTAATCCCATTCCCTCCACGACCCCCCTCTCACGGTGGGAGGAGGTTGATTGGCAGAAAGAAAAGAATACCGATCAACAAATATAACTTTACTTATGTTGGGGTCGGGAATCGACCAGTATCCGCATCATTTTCCATTTTTAATTTCCATCCGTACATGTTTTGGTTTGAATCCCCGCTATTTCAACCCCTACCCCTTATTCCCTCCCTCTTTACACACCCTTTCCCTCTACTACCCCATCCCCTCCCTGACCAACCAAGCCTTGCTTTTCTCACTCATTGGTCGGAGGAATCGATAGCCATTGTTTGTTTGGCAAGGAGGAGGTTGTTGGTGCTGCCAGGCTGTTGGTGCTGCCAGGCTGTTGGTGCTGCCAGGCTGTGTGTGCTGTTAGGCCGTTGGTGCTGCCAGGCTGTTGGTGCTGTCAGGCTGTGTGTGCTGTTAAGCCGTTGGTGCAGTCAGGCTGCTGGCGCTGTCAGGTTGTGTGTGCTGTTAGGCCGTTTGTGCTGCCAGGCTGTTGGTGCTGCCAGGCTGTGTGTGCTGTTAGGCCGTTGGTGGTGCTAGGCTCTTGGTGCTGCCAGTCTGTGTGTGCTGTTAGGCCGTTGGTGCTGCCAGGCTGTTGGTGCTGTCAGGTTGTGTGTGCTGTTAAGCCGTTGGTGCAGTCAGGCTGTTGGCGCTGTCAGGTTGTGTGTGCGGTTAGGCCGTTGGTGCTGCCAGGCTGTTGGAGCTGCCAAGTTGTGTGTGCTGTTAGGCCGTTGGTGCTGTCAGGCTGTTGGTGCTGCCAGGCTGTGTGTGCTGTTAGGCCATTGGTGCTGCCAGGCTGTTGGTGCTGCCAGGCTGTGTGTGCTGTTAGGCCGTTGGTACTGTCAGGCTGTTGGTACTGCCAGGCTGTGTGTGCAGTTAGGCCGTTAGTGCTGCCAGGCTGTTGGTGCTGTCAGGCTGTGTGTGCTGTTAAGCCGTTGGTGCTGTCAGGCTGTTGGTGCTGCCAGGCTGTGTGTGCTGCTAGGTCGTTGGTGCTGCCAGGCTGTTGGTGCAGTCCTGATGGTGGTGCTGCCGGGCAGTTGGTGCTGCCAGGCTGTTGGTACTACCAAGCCGCTGATGCTGCCAGGTTGTGTACGATATTAGGCTTTTGGTGCGGCCAAACTGTTTGTGCAGTCAGGTTGTTGTGGTTCTGCCACACTGTTGGTGCAATCTGGCTGTTGGCGTTGCCACACTGTTGGTGCTGTCAGGCTGTTGGTGCTGCCAGTCTGTTGATGCTATCACGCTGTTGGTGCTGCTAGGCTGTGTGTGCTGCCAGACTTATGGTGCTGTCAGGCTGCTGGGGCTGCCAGGATGATGGTGCTGCCGGGCTGTGTGTACTTTTAAGGCTGTTGGTGATCTCATGCTGTTGCTGTTTTCGGGCGGTTGGTGCTGTCATGTTATTGGTGCAGTCCTACTCTTGGTGCAGTCGGGCGGTTGGTGCTGGCATGTTATTGGTGCAGTCCTACTCTTGGTGCAGTCTGGCGGTTGGTGCTGTCATGTTATTGGTGCAGTCAGACTCTTGGTGCAGTCGGGCGGTTGGTGCTGTCATGTTATTGGTGCAGTCAGACTCTTGGTGCAGTCGGGCGGTTGGTGCTGTCATGTTATTGGTGCAGTCAGACTCTTGGTGCAGTCGGGCGGTTGGTGCTGTCATGTTATTGGTGCAGTCAGACTCTTGGTGCAGTCGGGCGGATGGTGTTTTAAGCTATTGGAGCTGGTAGGCTGTTGATGATGCTACGCTGATGATGCTGTAAGAGTATGGGGGTTCCCCAGCTGTCGGTACTGTCAGGCAGTTGATGCAGTCGGGCTGTTAGGACTGTCAGGCTGTAGATACTGTCGGGAACAAGATGTTGTCAGGATGATGATTCGGGGAGGATGTAGGTGCAATCGAACTGTTTACGCTATCAGACTGTTTGTGCTGTCAGGTTGTTGCTGCTGTTGTTCTGTTGGCGCTTGCAGGCTGGTGGTTCAGTCAGGCTGTTTATGGTGTCGAACTGCTGGTGCTGCCAGGCAGCTGGTGAGTCTGGCCGTTGTTGCAGTTAGAGTGTTGGTTCTGGCAGGTTGTTGATGCAAGCAGGCTGCTGGTGTTGTCAGACGTTTGGAGCTGTCAGGCTGTCAATGCAGTCAGGCTGTTGGTGCTGCCAAGCTGTTGGGATAATGCGGCTATTAGTGCTGATAGGATGCTGGTGCAGTCAGGTTGCTGGTACAGTCAAGCTGTTAGAGCTGGCAGGCTTTTAGTGCAGTCAGGCTGTTTGTGTTGATAGACTGTGGATGTGGTCATGATGTTGGTGATGTCATGATGTTGGTGCCGTCAGGTTTTTGGTGCTGTCAGACTGTTGGTGGAGTCATGCTTTGGTGCCGTCAGACTATTTGTGAAGTCAGGCTGTTGGTGCAGTGAGGCTGTTGGTGCAATCGTAGCGTTTAGTGTAGTCAGGCTACTGGTCTACTCCGGCTGCTGGTGCAGTCAGGAAGTATGTGTTATCGGGCATCTAGCAGGTTGTTGGTGCTGACAGGCAGATAGAGAGGTCAGGCTGTTGGTACAGTCAGGCTGTTTTATGCCAAGCTGCTGCTGCTTTCAGGCAACTGAACTGGCAGGTTGTTGGTGCTCTGAAGCTGTTCGTGCTGACAGGCTGTTAGTGCACTCAGGCAATTGGTAATGTTAGACTGTTGGCGCTGCCAGGCTGTTAATGCTGCTAGACTCGGTAAGCCAGACTGTTGCTTCTGACAGGTGAATGGTGCAGTCCTGCGGTTGGTGCTGTCCGGCTGTTGATGCTGCCAGGTTGTTGGTGCTATCATGGTGATGGTGTTTTCCGGAAGGTGGTTTTGGAAGGCTGTTCGTTCTGTCAGGCTATCAGTGCTGTCAAGCTGTTATCGTTATTGTGATCCTTATGCTATCACGCTGTTGTGGCTAACTGGTTGTCTTTGCCATCGTTGCGAGTATACAGATCTGCAAGCAGCCTTAACTTCAGAACATTTTCCTATCATTACTGGCTCCCAAATAATGTATATTGTTGCTTCCAGTTTGTTATCGCTAAAATATTAAAATTGGAAGGATGGAAATGCTACTGCTGTAAAACTGCGAGATGATTTATAAATATAAAATCAATCTGACACTTCCCTTCCACCTCTTAACATCGTTACAATCTAACACTTCCTTCCCACCTCATTGCATCGTTACAATCTCGCAGTTCTTTTCCACCTCATTACATCGTTACAATCTCGCACTTCCCTTCCACGTCATTACATCGTTACAATTTAGCCCTTCCCTTCCACCTCATTACATCGTTACAATCTAGCACTTCCCTTCCACCTCATTACATCGTTACAATCTCGCACTTCCCTTCCACCTCATTACATCGTTACAATCTAGCACTTCCCTTCAACCTCACTACATCGTTACAATCTCGCTATTCCCTTCCACCTCATTACATCGTTTCAATCCAGCACTTCCCTTCCACCTCATTACAGCATTACAATTTCGCACTTCCCTTCCATCTCACTACATCGTTACAATCTCGCAGTTTGCAGACACCTCATTACAGCATTACAATCTTGCAGTTCCTTTCCACCTCATTACATCATTACAATCTAGCACTTCCCTTCCACCTCATTATAGCATTACAATCTCGCACTTCCCTCCCACCACATTACATCGCTACAATCTCGCAGTTTGCGGGCGCCTCATTACAGCATTACAATCTAGCACTTCCCTTCCAGCTCATTACATCGTTACAATCTCGCTGTGCCCTTCCACCTCATTACATCGTTACAATCTCGCAGTTCTCTTCCACCCCATTACATCATTACAATCTCGCAGTTCCCTTCCACCTCATTACATCGTTACAATCTCGCAGTTACCTTCCACCTCATTACATCGTTAAAAACTCGCAGTTCGCGGGCACCTCATTACAGCATTACAATCTAGCACTTTGCTTCCACCTTATTACATCGGTACAACCTCGCAGTTCGCTTCCACCTCATTACATCGTTACAATCTCTCACTTCCCTTCCACCTCATTACATCGTTACAACCTCGCAGTTCGCGTGCACCTCATTACAGCATTACAATCTAGCACTTCCTTCCACCTCATTACATCGTTACAATCTCGCAGTTCGCGGGCACCTCATTACAGCAATACAATCTAGCTCTTCCCTTCCACCTCATTACATCGTTACAATCTCGCAGCTCGCGGGCACCTCATTACAGCAATAAAATCTAGCTCTTCCCTTCCACCCCATAGCATCGTTACAATCTTGACTTACCCCCCAGAATTAGTGAATAAAAATTGGCATTTTTCGTAAAATTATAGTGAAAATTGAATCAGAGTTCGAAATTAAAGTTGCCAACTCTAACTCTAATGCTCACTGAATTATGAGTCAGCGACGACTGCGAGCGTCATGACATGACCTGCGCTGCAGTGCAGTGAGTCATGAGATGGCACAACTACGAGCGTCATGACTTGACCTGCGCTGCGGTGCAGTGAGTCATGATATGGCACGACTACGAGCGTCATGACTTGACCTGCGCTGCAGTGAAGTGAGTCATGAGATGGCACGACTACGAGCGTCATGACTTGACCTGCGCTGCAGTGCAGTGAGTCATGAGATGGCACGACTACGAGCGTCATGACATGACATGCGCTGCTGTGCAGTGAGTCATGAGATGACCCGACTACGAGCGTCATGACTTGACCTGCGCTGCAATGCAGTGAGTCATGAGATGGCACGACTACGAGCGTCATGACATGACCTGCGCTGCAGTGCAGTGAGTCATGAGATGGCCCGACTACGAGCGTCATGACTTGACCTGCGCTGCAGTGCAGTGAGTCATGAGATGGCACGACTACGAGCGTCATGACATGACCTGCACTGCAGTGCAGTGAGTCATGAGATGGCACGACTACGAGCGTCATGACTTGACCTGCGCTGCAGTGCAGTGAGTCATGAGATGGCACGACTAAAGCGTCATGACATGACCTGCGCTGCTGTGAAGTGAGTCATGAGATGGCACGCACACGAGAATCATAACTCGAAGTGCTAGTGACGAAAAGAGTTGTGAGTGGACACGTCATAACATGCCGTGCTTAGTAGTGACATAGCCCGACTACGAAAATCATTAAATGACCATCGAGGTAGTACATTGAGTCATGTGATGACACAATTTCATTAGTCAAAACAGCTTGGCCATCGAGGCAGTTAGTCATGAGATGGCACGACTACGAGGGTCATATAGTGCATACGCAGTGGTACAGTGGGTCATGGATGGCACGACTACGAGAAGCATTTCATGACCTGCGCAGTAGTTCAATGAGTAATGAAAGGGCACGACTACGATGGTAAAAACGTGACCTGCGCAGTAGTGGAGTGAATCATGAGACAGCACAAGCGAAGGATTCTAGGAAGGTTGAGCGACCCCTCCTACTAAGTTTGGCGAGTCCATTAACCTGTTGGGCAACGATCCTTCCGAGCTGTTCAGAGACATTGGCTCACATGAAATTGAACAGAATTGGAAATCCAATTGCGAGCAGGGACGATAGTTTGATATATCAACGATCATAGAAACCTGTGAGATGACTACGCTACAATACAATTGACAAAAGCAAGGATATACAGCTTCATCTACGATCATATAAACATGTGTGAGGAACACGTTGCACTACTATTGCGAGTAAGGAGGGATAATCGGCTGCATCAACGATCATTGAAACAAGTGTGAGGAATACGTTGCAATGCTTTTAAGAGCAGGGAAGATGATCAACTGCATCAACATTCATTATAACAAGTGTGATTTATTTGTTGCACTAATGTCGCGAGCAGGGAGGGTGCGAGGAACACGTTACAAAACTATTGTGAACCAGTAGGAAAGTCCGCTGCATCAACGAGCAATGAAACAAAAAGGTTGAATACGATGCCATACTATTGCGAGCAAGAAAAAGTTTGCTTGAAACAGGTGCGACGAACATGTTGCAATACTATTGCGAGCAGGTAATATAATCTGCGGCATCAACGATCATTGAAACAAGTGCACGGGAAACGTTGAAACCCTGTTACGAGCAGGGAGGATAGTGTGCTAAATCAACGATCATTGAACCATGGGCGACGAATAGGTTTCAAAACTCTAACGGACACGAAGGCCAATACGGTGCCTCAACGATCATAGGAACAAGCGCTATTGGCAATACTATTGCGAGTAGAGGGGCTAATTTACGGCTCAACGATAATAGAAACAAATGTGCGGAATACGTTGAAATACTATTTCGAGCATGGAGGGTAATCTACCACATCAACGATCACTGAAACAAATGTGATTGTGAGCAAGGAGGGTTATCTACTGCATCAACGATCACTGAAACAAATTGAGCAAGTAGGGTTATCTGCTGCATCAACGATCACTGAAACCAATGTGATTGTGAGCAAGGAGGGTAATCTGCTGCATCAACGATCACTGAAACCAATGTGATTGTGAGCAAGGAGGGTAATCTGCTGCATCAACGATCACTGAAACACTCGCGATGAAACAGTCTTTGTCAAATAGTATTTTGTGTGCTTCATTTAATGATTTAATATTTGCTGATGGACTGTTTAAAGGGCGCGATGGACTGTTTAGAGGGCGCGATGGGCTGTTTAAAGAGCGTGATGGACTGTTTAAAGGGCGCGATGGGCTGTTTAAAGGGTGTGATGGACTGTTTAAAGAACGCGATGGGCTGTTTAGAGGGCGCGATAGACTGTTTAAATAGCTAGATGGACCGTTTAAAGGGCGAGATGGACTATGTAAAGGATGCGATGGACTGTATGAAGGGCGCGATGGAATGTTGAAAGGGTGCGGTAACCAGTCACGATCATATACTGAACAAAAGGGAAAAAGGGACCAATAATGTAATGAACTTATTAGGCTCGCCCCATGGCTACTGATCTTCAAACGATGAATTATTGGGGCGAGGACGCCGAACATAAGATCAAACAGCACTCCTCTGAATTGTCGCTTTGTGTCTTTGCAATCGAACATCGTGAACGTTGAATTAACGTTCAGCAAATTTTGAGTGAACGATGAGTAAATGTCATGTGACTTGGCACTGATCGTTTAGAGAACGTTGAGTGATTGTTGAGTGAACGTTGAGTGATTGTTGAGTGAACGTTGAGTGATTGTTGAGTGAACGTTGAGTGATTGTTGAGTGAACGTTGAGTGATTGTTGAGTGAACGTTGAGTGAACGTTGAGTGAACGTTGAGTGAACGTTGAGTGAACGTTGGGTGAACGTTGAATGAACGTTGGGTGAATGTTGCGTGAACGAGGAGTAAACTTGGAGTTATCGTGGATTGACCGTTTAATTAATGTTGAGTAAACATTGAATGAACGTTAAGTGAACGTTGAATGAATATGGAGGGAACGTTGAGTAAACTTCGAGTGAACGTTGAGTCATTGTTGAATTAATATTGAGTGAATGTTGAGCAAACGTTGAGAGATGATGCAGCAATATTGCTAGGTTTACATTCATATAGTAGATGCGGATAAAGCTAGCAATATTGAGTGTTAAGACACCCCATCTACATAGATCAGGTAGAGTGCCTTAACAGTAGCTGCTATTGTTGTGTAGAGCAGGTAGAGTGTCTTAACAGTAGCTGCATAGAGCAGGTAGAGTGTCTTAACAGTAGCTGCATGGAGCAGGTAGAGTGTCTTAACAGTAGCTGCGTAGAGAAGGTAGAGTGTCTTAACAGTAGCTGATAATGCTGAATAGAGCAGGTAGAGTGTCTTAACAGTAGCTGCTATTGCTGTGTAGAGCAGGAAGAGTGTCTTAACAGTAGCTGCATAGAGCAGGAAGAGTGTCTTAACAGTAGCTGCATAGAGCAGGTAGAGTGTCTTAACAGTAGCTGCGTAGAGAAGGTAGAGTGTCTTAAGAGTAGCTGATAATGCTGAATAGAGCAGGTAGAGTGTCTTAACAGTAGCTGCTATTGCTGCATAGAGCAGGTAGAGTGTCTTAACAGTAGCTGTATAGAGCAGGTAGAGTGTCTTAACAGTAGCTGCATAGAGCAGGTAGAGTGTCTCAACAGTAGCTGCATAGAGCAGGTAGAGTGTCTCAACAGTAGCTGCATAGAGCAGGTAGAGTGTCTTAACAGTAGCTGCATAGAGCAGGTAGAGTGTCTTAACAGCAGCTGATAATGCTGCATAGAGAAGGTAGAGTGTCTTAACAGTAGCTGCTATTGCTGCATAGAGCAGGTAGAGTGTCTTAACAGTAGCTGCATAGAGCAGGTAGAGTGTCATAACAGTAGCTGCATAGAGCAGGTGTAGAGTGTCTTAACAGTAGCTGCATAGAGCAGGTAGAGTGTCTTAACAGTAGCTGCTTAGAGCAGGTACAGTGTCTTAACAGTAGCTGATAATGCTGCACAGAGCCGGTAGAGTGTCTTAACAGGGCTGCATAGAGCAGGTAGAGTGTCTTAACAGTAGCTGCATAGAGCAGGTAGAGTGTCTTAACAGTAGCTGCATAGAGCAGGTAGAGTGTCTTAGCAGTAGCTGATAATGCTGCATAGAGCAGGCAGAGGGTCTTAACAGTAGCTGCATAGAGCAGGTAGAGTGTCTCAACAGTAGCTGCATTCAGCAGGTAGAGTGTCTTAACAGTAGCTGCATAGAGCAGGTAAAGTATCTTAACAGTAGCTGCATAGAGCAGGTAGAGTGTCTTAACAGTAGCTGATAATGCTGCATAGAGCAGGTAGAGTTTCTTAACAGTAGCTGCATAGAGCAGGTAGAGTGTCTTAACAGTAGCTGCATAGAGCAGGTAGAGTGTCTTAACAGTAGCTGCATAGAGCAGGTAGAGTATCTTAACAGTAGCTGCATAGAGCAGGTAGAGTGTCTTAACAGTAGCTGCATAGAGCAGGTAGAGTGTCATAACAGTAGCTGCATAGAGCAGGTGTAGAGTGTCTTAACAGTAGCTGCATAGAGCAGGTTTAGAGTGTCTTAACAGTAGCTGCCTAGAGCAGGTAGAGTGTCTTAACAGTAGCTGCATAGAGCAGGTAGAGTGTCTTAACAGTAGCTGCATAGAACAGGTAGAGTGTCTTGACAGTAGCTGCATAGAGCAGGTAGAGTGTCATAACAGTAGCTGCATAGAGCAGGTGTAGAGTGTCTTAACAGTATCTGCATAGAGCAGGTAGACTCTCTTAACAGAGCTGCATAGAGCAGGTAGAGTGTCTTAACAGTAGCTGCATAGAGCAGGTAGAGTGTCTTAACAGTAGCTGCATAGAGCAGGTAGAGTGTCTTAACAGTAGCTGATAATGCTGCATAGAGCAGGTAGAGTGTCTTAA
>SDVV010012958.1:0-15274 GCA_016164225.1 Gammarus roeselii | reverse complement strand
ACCAAGGGAACGCCAATGTGACACCAGTGAAGCACCAATTTTGCACCAAGGGAACGCCAATGTGGCACCAGTGAAGCATCAATTTTGCACCAAGAGAACGCCATTGTGGCACCAGTGAAGCATCAATTTTGCACCAAGGGAACGCCAATGTGACGCCAGTGAAGCACCAATTTTGCACCAAGAAAACGCCAATGTGACACCAGTGAAGCACCAATTTTGCACCAAGGGAACGCCAATGTGACAACAGTAAAGCACCAATTTTGCACCAAGGGAACGCCAATGTGGCACCAGTGAAGCATCAATTTTGCACCAAGGGAACGCCAATGTGACACCAGTGAAGCACCAATTTTGCACCAAGGGAACGCCAATGTGGCACCAGTGAAGCATCAATTTTGCATCAAGGGAACGCCAGTTGGGAGCAATAGAGCATAAATAGAACCACACAAAATACATCCCACCAAGCCCACTCTCGTAGGGCCCGATGGGTCGACTACCTGCATTTGCAGAGAAAGGGAAGTGCACGTCGAGCCGACACTTATTTGAGTGTTGAGAGGTGTAGCATGTACCTAAAGTTACACGTGGCGTTTGTATTTTGTGGTTAGTTTCAGATCACGTGCATTCAGGTCATTTAGTATTGTTATGTTGCCACTCAACCCTCGGTGGTCATTGATCCATCATGACTCATGGCCCTAGTGAGAATGATATTCTTATGATGGCGCATTACAAATATCTTTGAATTTTATAGATTGTGGGAAGATAACGAAAACTTTTTAATATCAAGAACAACACTCTAACACTGACACGTAAATATTTCTTATCTAGGTGTGACCAGTGTACTCTAATTGAGAAATGATTGTACTGCTTGTTCAAGATTAAATGTTGAAATACATAGTAATAAATAAAATAGATGTTCACGGACAAGGCAACACCAATAAGACACTATAGCCAACGTTTCATGAAATTCCTAACTAACTGGATAATCATTTTCGATTTTGTTTCATATCATGAAAGAGAATAAATCCAGCCAAACTGTCAAGTTTTTCTAAAAAAAAAATAACTGCAAACTTTCTTAATAATCATGAGAAGTAACGATTTCGTGGATATATGAATTTGAATTGATTTTATCCTCAGTTCCAACAGTAGGCGCGCACGCCTCAGTGTGAGAGGAAAAAAACGTTTGAAGTTAGAAAAATTTAAAAATTTTAGTCATGTCAGACGCACGCTTGTGTGCACAAGAAATACGCTTAGACGAAACGGATCTCCGCGTCCAATCATTTAGAACTTCATGAGTAATTTGTACGCACGCTAGTGCGTACAGGTGGCATCGTCGAGACGGGTACAAGGTTCACGGCTACACGGACAAAGTCAGCTCCGACAGCAACGCAACACGACCTAGTAGGTCGATTATAGTTTACTTCATTTATTCAGGTGAGACTCAGACGAAACGAATCCTCACTCCGATCATTTAGAACTTCAGGAGTAGTGTGCACAGGTATCATCATTGAGACTGGTACAAGGTTTACGGCTACAAGTACACGTACGTGGTCTAGTTAAGTAGAGGAACAATTTATTTATTCAGGCATGATAGAGACTCAGACAAAACGAATCCACGCCTCCAACCACACAGAACTCCAAGAGAAATATACAAGGGCTTTACGGACTAGATCAACTCCAACCGCAACGCGTCACAAGGTTTTATAGCAACGTAGTCCTGGTCAACCCCAGAAAGTACATATGGTCCGGGCGCGCGCCGCGAGCGAGCACAGACTGAGAAAAACACCTATTCACAAAATCACAAACAGGATATCCCGCTCAAATACACCACCGTAATAATACATGACAAAATTGTGGATCGTGAAGAAGAAAGTTAGTGCAAGTTCGTCATGGGCAGAAAAACTGCTCAGATTATTGATTTCGCACTGATTGTTTAAGGGGATAGGGTCTGGGGCGATGCATAGGTCCCTTGGGTCCCAAAAGAGCCCGATGAATCCCTGAGGGTAACCTTAGTCCCCCGGGTCTTCCCGAGCTCCCCGAGATCCCTCGTCGCAGCTCATCTCGGCTTGTCTCGAATCATTTCCGACAGTTTCGGCTCGTCGCAACCAACTCGACTCGCCTCAACATGTTTCGACCGATCTCGACGCACCTCGACCAGCCTCGATGTGGCTCTCCCCTCTGCGCTATTAATCGTGTGGACTGTAATAACAAAATTTTTCACTCAAGCATTTTCGGGTGGGAGTGGGGTGGCAGAGGTACCTCGGGTCCCAAAAGAGCCCGACGAAGCCCGGAGGGTGACCCATGTGCCCCGGGTCCCCCGAGCTCCCCGGGTCCCTCGTCTCAGCTCATCTCGGCTTGTCTCAAATCATTTCGCCAGTCTCGGTTCATCGCGACCGATTCGATTCTCCTCAACATGTTTCAACTGATCTCAGCCTCGACGCGACCCTCGCCCTCTTTGCCAGTAATCCGTGGACTGTAATAATTAATTGTTCTACTCAAGCATTTCACATTTATACATTTTTCTATGTATGGGTTTTACAGCGTGGGGAGAGAGAAGCAGGGGTCCCAGGGTTCAGAGGGGCCTCAAGCGGGTCCCAATGTTTCTCGAGGAGGTCTCAAAGGGACTCAAGGGTGTCCCAAAGCGCCCTAAGGGTCCAAGTGGGTCCCCCCAAATCCTCCTGGTTTTCCAAGTCCTCCGAGTTCCCGAAACCCCCGGGTCCCTCGAGTCCCGCAGGTCCCACGAGTACCCCCCCATTCCCGGGTCACCTAGTCTCAACCAGCCTCGGTTCGTCTCGACTCGTCGCCTCGCCAGTCGACTCGTCGCCTCGCCAGTCGACTCGTCTTCGGTCGCCTCAACCTGCCTCAACTCGCCTCGTCCCTTACATGCGTAGTGCCATTCAAGACAATACTCTCTAAGATCAACATCATTATTATTTCGCCATTTAGCCATCAAAACGCCTAGCTGTGCTCGGACATTTATTAGCCGCTCGGAAGAGCGCAAATTCTCCCACGGTAGGTTGGACTAGACTAACTAACACATCGCATAGTCCACCTAGGGCCCCTGCGGGCTTCTAACGATACATAATTATTTGACTAATCCAAAATTGATCACCATGAAAAAAGGCACAGATCACAAGATCACACAGATCACAGCACAGATCACAAAAAAAAGCACTGAACGAGCCCACGAAATAAGAAATAATAACAAAATAAAATAAAGTGTTAATTATCTATAAAATGAATAATCATTCATCCACAACAAAAAAATATGAAAATTGACGCCTTTTGTTTATCACAGGGAGAGCTATATGGGTAGGTTACAAAAGTCTATGTCGACCGTTATACCTACTTGGTATGCTGAGCAATAATATTTAATATGCGTAAAGAGTAGAAACGAACATATTTTGCTATATACGTAAATAATACGGACAACTACCCCTTTGTATTAATGCATATCTATTCAACCCGTTACTCAAGCATATGCAATTAACCAGGAACCTTTCCGTTCAACCTCCTCATGAAGAGTTGAACCACCCCAGAATTTGAATCAACCCCAGAATTTGAATCAGAGTTACGAAGTACCAGACTTCTTTGACTCTATGGGCACTCCAGCTCGAGATATTTTGAAAATATCTATGTGTGAGTTACATTCACAAATATCTGAGTTACATTCACGAATATCTGAGATACATTTACAAATATGTGAGTTACATTTACGAATATCTGAGTTACATTTACGAATATCTCGGTTACACTTACGAATATCTGAGTTTAAACATAAATTGGGCAATTTGGTAGTCATGCATGGCGAGCGGTTTGGAAAAACAAATATTTTTAAGGCATCCAGTTGAATAAATAAATAATTTAATTGCTTTTCTCTGAACGGTAAAAATAAATGGCATTGATTGATATGTTTAAGGCTTTAAGAACTTCAGTTGGTAGATATATGCAAAGTTTGACGCAGATTACAAAGGATTTGTATAATTTTGAATAAATGTGTTTCGTATGTCGATCACAGTTCAAATGTCTGTGATAATAAATACCCACTAATTTAGTAGGATCAACCTCGTTTACCCTGCCTGTACCAATTCGGATTCGATGTAAGGATTTGCTCCATCGGTATAAAAAGATATAGATGTTTTTTATTCGTATTTGTAAATTTTATTCGTTCAGTTTAGCATTATTCGCTCGGGCAAGCTACTTATGACTTTTAATGGGCAGAGATTTCGTTGGTCAGAATTAACTAGTGTAAGTTAACAAATATTGACCCTTGAAGAATACCTTAAGAAGCCGTAGGAAAAGTTACTACACGTAATCTAACAACGGTCTATTGTATTAATACTATCTTAAGTAGCTGCAATACATAAAAAAAAAAAAAAAAAAAAAAAAAAAAGTACACTTACTCTTCTCAAAACAGGACGTTAAAATAAAGTTTCCTACAATTATTCATTTTTCTACTGAAATATTCTTTCTCCAAACCTATCCTCCTCAGCCTAAGCGGAATCATTTTCAAGACACCGTTCCTCGTATGAAGTATCAGGGCAGAGTCCACGCATTCGAAGAGAATTTTGACTGTCGATATTCCGAATCATTTTTCTTGTAGTTTTTTTTATACCCCCCTCCCACCGTTCGGCCGTCGTCTTTTTCTGGCGGTTTTCGGACATTATCAAAGCATGGACGCCTCCAAAAGAATAATGCACCGTGGGGGAATAATCGATTGTATCCTCGATCCGTCAAACATCAGTTCACAGCGATGGGGGGACAATAAGCTGGAGAGGAAGTGGGCAGAAAAGCGGTGAAATGTGCAGAAAAAAAAACAATGGAGTAACGTTTTGTATTTATTTAACATGTTTTAGTCAAGTTATGCGGATCTGATATGAGATAGGGCAGCAGTGGTATTATGATATTAGTGGTAAATAGCTTTTCATATGTAATAGAGAAGGAAGAGGAAGCAATTGGCCATATACACGCTGTGAAACTAACGGACAAAACAATCCTCGATGAATTGCGTGGATAAATGCAGCAAAATCTACATTATTATCATTAAAATGATAAAATCTGTGTCATTGGAACTTTCAGATGCGTTGGGTCAAATATAAAGCGAGTAAAACATTGATTCTTCTTCCTATAGAATCAAAAACAATCAGTGAAATTGAGCAGAAACAAAGGAAAACAAAATGAAGTGGAGTTTTGACCCAGGGACTACAAAGTTGATAAAACACAGTTGAAACACTTTAAAAAAACATTATTATTCTTTAGGTTGATTTAGGTAATTAAAGAATAGAAGATTAAATGTCAGTAGAAACGATATGGATGGCGCTTATCAATAATACAAGCAGGGATCTACGTACGCTTTCCCCCCTCCCCTCCCCTACCTCAGACCCCGCCTTAATGCCATTGGTATCCTCGTACCTTGTTCACAGTTGCCTTTCCACAATAGCTATTAGTTCTTAAAATTGGCCTAGAATTATTTTATATCTTGTCAGACGAGCTTCAATTATCTAATTACAAACCAGACAGCTTCGATTATCTAATTACAAACCAGACAGCTCTCCCCAGCTGTTTACGATTGTACAATTACAACTTCACCCAATCTCAAATCGACTGACCAGTCCTTCCTACTGTCAATGGGGTAAATGGCAGGGTTCCGCCGCCACACGGAGGCTGTCACTGGTAGTTAGTGAATTGACCAAGATTAGTACGTGTACTAATACCCTACCATTGACTCGTCTCTGTCCCAACTACTACAAATTGTACATCGAAGACTCAATAATCTTCATTCCAATGCGATTAATACAGTGTCACTTTGTGATCTTTGTAGTTTTGTCCGTTTCTTTACAGTTTGTCTGTATTCCTTGATAATTTATCAATGAATTTTTTGACCAAGGAATAAATAAATACCCTCTTTTTCATTTGTAGGAATTGGTTTCAATATCAATTCCCATTAAGTTTATATGTTTTTCAATTACATTTGATGACATTGAAAACGAATTAGGTATGATCATAATCTAGTGGTCGTGGGGCGAGAAGATTGGGTGCCTCTCCCCTCTGTGTCAGCCTATCTTAGCCACCCCCCTAATTAGAGTGGGAAATATATACCTACAATCTATTAATGAAATAGAACATGAGAGTGTCAATCGTTCTATATCTGCACAGTCTGGAAGTACCTATACAGACATGAAAAAAAGGTATGTGAATATTTAAAAATCTGATGAGTCGTATCTATTTCATAATGATGTTTATCTGATGAGCCGTATCTATTTCATAATGATGTTTATCTGATGAGCCGTATCTATTTCATAATGATGTTTATCTGATGAGCCGTATCTATTTCATAATGATGTTACTCTGATGAGCCGTATCTATTTCAAAATGATGTTTATCTGATGAGCCGTATCTATTTCAAAATGATGTTTATCTGATGAGCCGTATCTATTTCAAAATGATATTAATCTGATGAGCCGTATCTATTTCATAATGATGTTTATCTGATGAGCCGTACCTATTTCATAATGATGTTAATACGATAAACCGTATCTATTTCATAATGAATTTAATCTGATGAGCCGTATCTATTTCATAATGATGCTTATCTGATGAGCCGTATCTATTTCATAATGAAGTTAATCTGATGAGCCGTATCTATTTAATAGTGAAGTTAATCTGATGAGCCGTATCTATTTCATAATGATGTTAATCTGTTGAGCCGTATCTATTTCATAATGATGTTAATCTGATGAGCCGTATCTATTTCATAATGATGTTAATCTGATGAGCCGTATCTATTTCAAAATGATATTAATGTGATGAGCCGTATCTATTTCATAATGATGTTAATCTGATGAGTCGTATCTATTTCATTATGATATTAATCTGATGAGCTGTATCTATTTCATACTGATATTAATCTGATGAGCCGTATCTATTTCATAATGATGTTAATCTGATGCGCCGTATCTATTTTGAAATGATGTGATGCGATGAATCCCCTCATTACTTTTATGAATGAAAACACGTGCGACGTCACAAATGTCTGCCCGCAAACCGTTTCTCCCGTCGCCGTCCTTTCTCCAGTGCTCAGGACTCTGTATCATCTCAACCTCTAACTAAAAATCCACTTTTTTCACTCTCAGTTCGAGCGATGCGGGGAGAGTCAAGATTCTCGATGGTTCGACCCCTTACAATAAGATTAGTCATTGCGTGGGATGATTGTCTTTAAGCAGCATTTTTCCTCGCATGATGCCGCTTTGAATGGTTCCTACAGTGTGTAATTATCAGCTGTTGCTTCGCTTTGGCATACTCGTATGTTGCCTCGCTTTGGCATACTGGTCTGTTGCCTCGCTTTGGCATACTCATCTGTTATTTTGTTTTGGCATACCCGTCTTTTGCCTCGGTTTGGCATACTCGTCTGTTGCCTCGCTTTGGCATACTCGTCTGTTGCCTCGCTTTGGCATACTGGTCTGTTGCCTTGCTTTGGCATACTCGTCTGATGCCTCGCTTTGGCATACTGGTCTGTTGCCTCGCTTTGGCATACTCATCTGTTACCTTGTTTTGGCATACTCGTCTGTTGCCTCGCTTTGGCATACTGGTCTGTTGCCTCGCTTTGGCATACTCATCTGTTGCCTCGCTTTGGCATACTCGTCTGTTGCCTCGCTTTGGCATACTCGTCTGTTACCTTGTTTTGGCATACTCGTCTGTTGCCTCGCTTTGGCATTCTCGTCTGTTGCCTCGCTTTGGCATACTCGTCTGTTGCCTCGCTTTGGCATACCCGTCTTTTGCCTCGGTTTGGCATACTCGTCTGTTGCCTCGCTTTGGCATACTCGCCTGTTGCCTCGCTTTGGAATACTCATCTGTTACCTTGCTTTGGCATACTCGTCCGTTGCCTCGCTTTGGCATACTTGTCCGTTGCCTCGCTTTGGCATACTCGTCCGTTACCTCGCTTTGGCATACTCGTCTGTTGCCTCGCTTTAGCATACTCATCTGTGGCCTCGTTTTAGCATACTCGTCTGTGGCCTCGCTTTGGCATACTCGTTTGTTGCCTCGCTTATACTCGCTGGCTCACTTACTGCCTTTTATTGTGACATCTAATTTTCGCCAACCTCATCGGCACAAACTCTCTTCCTCAGATAGGGACCTTCTCTTTATAACTAACCTTGTCCACAGTCAATAATACAACATACCTATCGAGTTTGACTTACCAATATAGTTTCTTATTCCATCCATAATTGAACAATCATGATATCTTCCGATTCATGTTCAACATAAAATAAATTGCCATGGGTATGGAAACTCATTGAAATTGTTAACAATCTTTCCATAACCTCGTCGAATGCCGATGATCTACGCGAAATGTAAGTATGCTTATCTTGGACGATGAATAACCTCTTGGACGATGAATAACCTCATGGACGATGAATAGCCCCTTGGACGCTGAATAACCTCATGGACGCTGAATAACCTCTTCGACGCTGAATAACATCTTGGACGCTGAATAACCTTTTGGATGCTAAATAACCTCTTGGACGCTGAATAACCTCTTGGACGCTGAATACTGGGTATAAAATATAAACATGCTTCGCTTGAACAGTGAAGTGCTTCTTCCAGACTTCCCTGCCAGGTAAGACAAGGAATGAGGCTGTGGAAATCGTTATTTTGCCGCATCAATCTATTTAATCAATTTGCCTTCTATCGTAGGTTACAGTTTGTCAATAACACCTAGAAAAGTAATAGGCGCGACGTGGATTAGTTGTATGTTGCAACAAGGAAGTCTCAGAAAGTTCCATCGGCTTAGACACGATGTTAGGAATAATAAAGCCGCTAGGAAATAGAGGCAGCGAATCCCGTCAACTTGTTTTTTTTTTTGCGGCCAGGGTTCGTTAGTCACGCTGTTCCGAGCGTGAGAAAGAGGCAGAGCTTTATTCACACATTGTGATACTAGAAATGTACTCAACTGTTAGCAATGAGGTTATTTGTAATTGCATTGGTCGGGTCACTCTTGTCCATATACAATCCAGGCCCTAACCACGTCTGCACCTTGTAACTTTACTTGAAATACACAATTAATAAGTGAACCTGTGTTCAAGTCCTCTGCTCTATTCCAATTAGATATATTTTTTTCACTCACAAGAAAAAGACTTTGTTTCAATCTTGGTCGTATCTTCCGAGTGAAGAGCAAATATTTCACGTGCGAGTGGCAAATGCAAGTCTACATAGGATTGATAAAATATAAGGCAATTTTCGTACGTGTTACGAGTTTCACCCTATAATCTAAAAACTCGCTTGTAGAACCAATAAACAAACTTATTGGTGGATCTATTAGACCGAACTATTCAAAGATCGGGTTTATACTGAGTGTTCAGTTTCATTTCGGAATGTTTGTACTATCTGAGAGGAAATGAAGGCCAGATTCTCAACTGAAGGGAGTCTGCGTAGCGATGAATCGCTCGTTGCTAAAGTTTCTAAGCGCGCGTTTCAGAAACGAGCAAATCGTGAAACGTTTTCAGATTGCCCAGCCGCACGTAAGCTGATGATCAACCGAATAGAATACAAATATTACATCTTTTGATGACAGACATTGCTGACTGTAAATGGGAAATAAATGAAAGAATATATATGGATTAAACTAAACATGAGGACACGGAGGCACAAATTCAATTGAAATTTTGTGGCTGCAAGATTCCCTTGTTTTAGTTCATATTTGTAATAAAAAAACATTTATCGGTGTACCAAAAAATCTGCACTCACTTTCGGATCACAAAACTACATCCCTTATATTTTTTTCGAATCAATTTCACCGGGAAATATTGTCATATTATATGCTTCTATCATATGTATTGGAGCTCTTCAATACACTCTTCATTCCAGTTCTTCAGTCTTTGTTTCACCTTCTGTTTATTTTTATTCATCGTTTCTCCTTTCGGGATCGTAGCCCTCTCTCCCTCCCATTAAATCCCCGGTCCTTCCACCACCCTCCTACGTCACCCAGCTCCCCATTCCCGTTTTTACTCCCCTTGATCCGCCAAGCAGTCAAGTGAGATGTTGGACACCAGAACAAATTGGAAAAGTTTCCATAATCCTATTTAGATTTTTAGGGAACTTTCGATTTTTAGGGAAGTTTTGAACTTGCTGTATTCTTCCCTATTTTGTCATTTCTGGTCAAAGGAGCACCCCTACTAAAATGATCTGCTACAAACTTTGGTCCTTGATATGTTTGAAACATCCGACAAACATGTTTCGGTTCCTTTTTAAACAAATGAACATGATCGAACAGATAAATAACAATGTTGTAGCGAAAAAATGTTTCCTGAATTTGAACAGTGAGGCCAAAAAGTATAGATTTAGATGAAAATCGTGAAACGTTTGTTCTACTGCTATCTTCGTACATTTTTTTATGTTAGCGTGAAATCTGTTAGTTAATGATTATTGAGTTCCCTGAAACCTGAACCTTCTATATTCCCAAACCTGAACCTTCTATATTCCCAAACCTGAACCTTCTATATTCCCAAACCTGAACCTCCTATATTCCCAAACCTGAACCTTCTATATTCCCAAACCTGAACCTTCTAAATTCCCCAAAATGCGAGTATCGTATTCCTATGGAAATCGATTGAAAAGAATGACCAAAGCCAGGACCTCAACCATCTACCCCATCCCTCCCTTATTGCGTCACCTTGCCACTCTTTTATGAAGTTATTCTGATCTTGTTTTGGACCTAAGAATCTATCCGGGAAGTTTTCCATCTTCAATCTTGGAAGTCCTGGAAGAGTGTTTGTAAAGCTATACATAGAAATGCCTCGTTTGGGAGACGAGGCGTGGTTTTCCTCCTCCAGTTGGAAAATCACTTCTATTCCGAGTAAACCTCTTCTCTTGAGAATATGAACCGAGCACCCACCTCCAATTCTGACAACCTCCCACCTCATCTCTCCCTTAACCTCCAATCTTCCTCTTCCTCGTTGGGTTGGCCTAGGCATTGGGACAAACAACCGACATTGAAACAGAAAATATATTCATCGAACTCGAAATATATGTAGCAGTGTTGAACATGGATATCTTTTTATATATGTTAGATAAACAAAAATGAGGAATTATACAACTAAAACTTAGTAAAATATACTAAGCAACTGTAAAAAAGTCTCCGATATCAACAATAGACACTGAATTGAATTAAATTAAATATGTCTCTGTATGAATGAAGAGACGAACAGAAAGATGTCTCTCAAACAAATGCACTTCGAGTGACGTCACAGGAACTGCCTGAAATATTGCATTCCTAATATTCCAGACGAGAATTGTAAACGAGATACCATTCTAACCTGACAAGCCAAATTTTCCCGATGAAATTATGTATTTTTTGAAATTTAATTCACACGAGCAAATACATTGGTCGCTTCAAAATGGCTGCATTGCCGAATCAATAATTGTTTAACAAGGTGATCATTTTAACGTTAGGTTCAATCACCTTCCCCTGGTTGGTGTTTAGCCGATTATAAATTGATAGAGCGGTAGTGGAGGATCATAGATCTTGCTCTACCTATACTTTGATACTCACCTGATCTTAGTTTCTGTGACATAGGAGATGTAAGCAGGAATGACATGTGAAAAATGTTTATGAGATAAATGTCTTTCCCATTCCTCTAATTGTGTGTTAACCGAGACTACCTGTCATTTGTAATGGCATAGAAACAAAGCTGCAGCCTGCACACACTGCCACCAGACCGGTCTCAACGGCCTTGCTATACTTGCAGATGGTTACAATGTTTGTGCAGATGGTTACAGTGATTATAATTGCCATCATTCAGGAGTTTCCAGAAATAAGTTCCTGGTTCGTCGCTACCGATTGAAAACTTGTATTCAGGAGATTTGTTTCGTATCACACATACAAAACATATCTACAAATGTAATGATGTCTTTTTATTTTTATTTTATTTTAAAAAAATATGAGAAAATACGATCTCATTGATTAGCTATATTTTGAACACAACGGTTTCACTCTAGCAACACAACAGGCTATCAAAAAATGTTTGGACCATAAACGTTTTCTCACCTTCTCGATCTTGAGTAGAAGAAGCACAGACCACATTGAATCTCTTCGGCATGACGTTTATCGTACTCCACAGAAATCCGTTCCAAGGCGTTCGGACGAGCTAAAAAAAATGATCCATTTTTGACTCCTATTTGAAAAGTATATATATCTGTGCAAAATTGAGATTGAGCAGAAGATTGGTGAAAACGATTGTGGAAAGCTTCAACTTGCGCACACATTTATTGAAATCTTCCAAGAGGGCGATGGGATTTGCTTGAGACGATGACTGATGATGCACACTTTTATGTAATTGGGTTTGTTAATCGCAAAACTACATATTTTGAGGTGTGGAAAACTCCGCAAGTACTACACGACCGTGTAGTACCTGCGGAATTATGCATGACCATGCAATTGGACCTTAGTGCTTTGAAAGTACATCGTTTGTTTCAGCGACAGTCTGGAGAAAGATACCAAGACATGCAGTGTTGTGCAAATACCATGCCCGAACAATAATCACAATCTCGTGTCTGTCATAAATGTTCGCGAGTAAACAAATGACCTGGATCACTCTCGGATACGGGAAGATTTCATTTCCAGCAGCGGTTCAATCGAAAACTCGCGCAGAGATTTAACATCAGATGAAGCAAGTAAATGCCTATTTCAGCCACTATCTTTCACTCCGTTATTGAACACTTCAAGCAGAACCAAATCAACTAGTTAGTAAGGAGATTCAGGATGATTCTACCACTTCCATTCAACAAGTACCTAGAAAACTTGACTTTAGAAAGTTTGCAACTCATACAATTATTTATACGCAGCTGAAAATGTTAACGGGTGTCAAATAAAATAACATGTGACGAGAAGTGGATTATGCTTAGTTAGGGTACATCCTAATCATCTAGAATCAATGTTCCACGTTGAGGCTCTGGTGGAAATGAGGCCCAAATCAAATCAAATCAAATCAAATCAATGCTCTGGAGCGTCGCTACCCCTCATCAATATGAAGATTGTGTGATGAAGCTGCCCAACGCCTAATCGACCATTACCCAATTTTCATTCAAAACCCGAATTCTCATTAAGCCCGTAATCCGACTATAATCACCTATCGTAAATATAACGACCGTAACATTCAAAGCTTTAAAGAGACGCTTGGAGCTTACGATTTTAATGAGATACTACCCACAGTAAATCAAATGATGCTTTCACGCAGTTCCACCGTACCGTAGATACAAAAGGCATCTCATCACTAGTAGAGAGGAATTTAAACGATACAAAAATGCGTTCACTAAACTGACAAATATTGCTCGTGAAAACTATTTCCAAAATTTGATAAAGACCTCTCAAGGAAATAGCAAAAAAATCTGGAAAATCATAAGTAACCTTCTAGTAAAAAATTAACTGAATAATTCAAATTCAATTATTATTGATGATGAAGTCATCACTGATCCTCAAACGGTTTCAAATGCGTTCAATAATTACTTCAGTAGTATTCCTAATACTTCAGGTGAATCAATTATTAGCAACAACATCCCTTATGAACATTATTTAGAGAATGCCATTCCTGAACAGCCAATCTATAACCCAACCGACCCAAACGAAGTTAAAGCATTCATTATTGATTTTAAAAATAGTTGCAGCACTGGCTGGGATAACATACCGACACATAAAGCTATAACATCCCAACACATAAAGCTATATCTAGGACTATTGTAGCTCCTTGACCCAACTCATCAATAAGTCTCTCATTCAAGGAATTTTGCATGATACACTCAATATCTCTAAAATTAGTCCAATATATAAAACTAAAAGCAAAACAGACATAAAAAATTATCACCCAATATCAGTCCTGCCCGTCTTAAGCAGAGTTTATGAAAAAGTATTTTATGCTAGACTATATACTCATTTTGTCTCAAATAATCTACTTAGCCAAAATCAATTTGGCTTCCAGGCTTTCACGAATACAGAGCATGCTCTATTAAAAAATCCTGGAGACGTTGTTGATGGGTTTGATAGTGGGCAAGTGACCGTTGCAACTTTTATGGATCTTGGCAAAGCTTTCGATTGCGTGAATCATGAGATTTTGGTTGCGAAATTACAGCTTTATGGAGTTATTTCTATTGATGGGAGATGGATAAGAAGTTATCTACTTGATAGAAAACACTTAGTGAGTTGGAATAAACAATCATCGTCTGTCAGTACGTTAAATATAGGAGTACCACAAGGGTCGATTCTTGGGCCTCTGCTCTTTATTGTATATATTAATGACATTGTAAACACTAGCGACAGGTTATCCTTCATACTTTTTGCAGATGATACTACAGTTTATTCGACCGGGAATAACCTCAATGATACTATTACTGATATCAATAATCAATTGGTTCACATTTCAAAGTGGTTCACTTTCAACAAGCTGACGCTAAATGTCGACATGACGCAGGGCATGATATTTTCCAGGAGGATGATACCCATTCCAAATACACAAGTCTAATTGAACGGTCAACCGGTGTCATATGTTGCATAAACAAAGTTTCTCGGTGGAATAATAGATCAGAAACTTAATTGGAAAGATCACGTCTCATTTGTTGCCGGGAAATTATCCAAATCGTGTGGCATCCTATACAAAATTAGAAATTGTCTTACGAATCCTGCTAAAAGTCTATTGCACTATTGCCTTATTCATACTTTCCTGATGTATTGTGTAAACGTGTATGCTTCTACTTACAAAACAAACTTAAGACCTATCGATCTGAGTCAAAAGCGTGTCATCAGAACTCCATCATATGCTAGCAGACGTGACCACACGTTGCCTTTTTTTTGTCAATGGAGCATTCTCCCACTGTGTCACATCATTACCTTTCGCGCTGCGGTGTTGGTCTACAAAGCTTTGAATCATTTAACTTACATTGATAAGGATTTGTTCAAGAGAAACGATCCTAAGTATGATCGTTGCAACAAAGCGGATTTGCAAATTCCCCGAAACTCGTCCACATAGTCCCAACTATTTCTAAAATACGGAGCTACTAAAAGCTGGAATTCGATTACCCTAGATTTAAGGACACAGATACAGATACAGACACTAGGCCGCATCCCCCAGAAAGGGGGGTGGCCGACGGCAAGGCGCACCTCACACCCTCACACGCTCACACTCACACAACTTAGCCCTTTTGTGCTAAAGGGTCCGGCCGGTAGCCCCTCAACTTACACTCTGGGTCCCGAATGTACCGAGGAACCGTCGTCAGCAGCAGGGCCCGACAGTTT
>SDVV010012957.1:0-15274 GCA_016164225.1 Gammarus roeselii | reverse complement strand
GAGCATGCCACCTGAAACTATGACACTTGAAATCAGGGCGCTTGAGAGCATGTCACCTGAAGCTATGACACTTGCAACTAGGGCGCTTGAGAGCATGCTACCTGAAGCTATGACATCTGAAAGTAGGGCACCTGATAGCATGGCACCTGCATCTATGACACATGAGAGCATGACACGTGAGAGTATGGCCCCTGAGCGCGTATTGATGAATATACTCGTAATGTATCGTGCGAGAGCGAAGCGCTTAAGAGACATGCTCAACAAATTTCTGTACACACTTGAAATGGGGAGTGACCTTGCCATGGATGTTATGATAACTGTGCTCCTCGGGGAGCTTTGACTAGTGTGAGGAACTTGTTAATTCAATCCAATGCTTTGGCAGACTGTCCAACCTCAGTCCAGCCTTCCTCTAATGTATCTTCGCTGACCTTAGGCCATAACGCAATGATGGCCCACGCAGGTATGTGGTCCAGCGCTGGCATAAGATCCCTCACTGGAATGAGGTGCCTCTCCGCTATTAGGTCGCAACTGCCACTGGGTCACCCGCAGGCATGAGGTCTCCACCGACATGAGGTCCGCCGTTGGCATTAGTTCATACGCTGGCATGAGGTCCCTTTCACCATTAGGTTCATCGGCAGGCTTGAGGTCCCCTGCTGACATGAGTTCCCATCGTCATTGGGTCACCCGATGGCATGAGGTTCCCGCTGGCATGAGGTCCTCGGCTGGCATGTGTTACCCTGTTGACCTGCGGTCCTCCATTGGCATGAGTTTCTCCGTCGGTATGAGCCCCTTGCTGACATGAGGTCCCTTGCTGCCATTAGGTCGCCACTGGCACGAGGCCTTCCCGCTGGCATGAGGTCCTCAGCGCCTGCAGGGGAGGGGGGGTGCGGCAACCCGTCAATAAACAGTCGCTAATCCAGTCAATTACTCCGTTAAAAAAAATCAAACATTACAGAGAGTGAAACATTGTTTTTTGGGAAAGAAAGTTCTTCAGACACTGCAGACAGGGACCATAGTTAATAAGACTCAAAACTCCCACAATGTGTCTGTTCGAATCTGTACAATCTTATATTCAGAATATCTCAAACTGAAGTGCCAATTTCTGGAGCAGATCATTCGTTAAGATCATTTTCGCATTATTGCAAATGTATTTGTTCGTGGCGGACAGTCAGTTTGGTTTCAAGGAGAGCCAGGGAACGGAAAGGACGATATTGGTATTGAAACAAAGAGTAGAGTACTACAGAAATAGGGACTCTCCCGTCTTTATCTGCTTCTTAGATGCAAAGCAGTTGTTGATAGAGTAAATCACTGGACCTGTACAGTGAGCTTTTTTTTGTGCGATGGGGTTATTTGAAATCAGCTCCCTATCATTGTATCAATGGAATTAGACAAGGAGGTCAATTACCGTCATTTATAAATTATGTTTACTCAGATGATCTGAATCACCTATTAAGCAGGGAGAACGTATGGTGTCACATATTAAGCAGGGAGAACGTAGGGTGTCACCTATTAAGCAGGGAGAACGTAGGGTGTCACCTATTAAGCAGGGAGAAAGTAGGGTGTCATGTTGCCAAGAGCCGTGCTAATATTCTTAGTCTGATATGGTGTTAATAGCTCCAACTCAGCATTGCAGAACTAGATATTTATGGCAATTTTGCTAGGCCCCACAACACTTCAAAAACTGTGTGTATGTTGGTCAGACCAAAAACTCCTAAGCGTTACTTCTCGACTGATATTAAGGTAGATGGTGTCACACTTTATTCTGTGGACGAATATCTGTGTCACGGTCATATTGTTTCTGCAGACTGTGCTGATGATGAGGATGTTGCGAGGCAAACCAAACGACAAACTGCCGCTGGTAACATGCTAATACGGATATTCTCATTTTCGCCAAAGGAAGCAGAAATAAAACTTTTTAAATTGTATTGACTCCCAGTCTACTGCAATGCACTGTGGAGGGCTTATATCAATGTATTACGAGAAAGCTGATAGTGAACTATAATGACACCTTTCTTCGACGGATGCAGGTCCAGTGCTCGGCGTCCTCGAGCAGTGTAGTCGCAGAGAACGCATCGGGTCATTGTAAAATACTCTTCCGTAAAGCAGCACACTGCCTCATGATCTGAGTGATGGCTTCTTCTGAGTGATGGCTTCTTTTGCTGCAAAAACAGATACAACTAAACATCCAAACACCCTGGTTTGAAAGCTATCTCAGGCAGCGGTCCCAGTCTGTCGTGTTAGATGGAAAAATCACCTCTTCTCCATGACAGGTAAATTTCGGGGTTCTACAAGAATCGATTCTCGGACCGGTTCTTTTCCTTCTGTTTATCAATGACATAAACTGTGGAAACCCTCTCGACAACGCCAGAATGACATTATACGCGGACGATGTTCAATTGCTGTTCGTTGGACCAGCAAACGAATTAGAAGAGCTGAAGAAGGATGCAGAAACAGCGCAGACCCACATAAATGATTGGTATTCTTCAAATGAGCTCAAAGTTAATACAAGTAAAACCCAGTGCATCATCCTGGAATCCAAAGCAAGCACACGGAGAGTTCCCGAAAATTTTGCTGTTGACTGTATGGGCGCAAAAATCCCTCTTGACATCAAAGTCAAAAGTCTGGGGGTGTGGCTTGATTCCCATATGACCTTTGGACATCATGTTGATAAGCTCTGCTCCAAACTGAATGGTTCACTCATGTTTCTCAGTCAAACGAAGAAACAACTCGACTTCAAGTCCAGACTTCTCGCAACCAATGCTCTGATTTTTTCACATTTAAACTACTGCCCCACCATTTGGGGTGAGTGCACAAAAACACTACTCTCACACATTCAACGCAGCAAAAAACTTCACCGCAAAAGTAGCTCACGATGTGAATTTTAGAAAGAACGATCACGTGACACCAATTATATAGAAACTTGGGTGGCTGATCATCCAAGAACGACTAGAATTAAGCAAAGCAGATCGAGTTTTTAAAATTCACAACAAGCTCTCCTGTTCCAACGGTGTTGTATTGACAACTCGAAAAGCAGCCCATCAACGATCAACACGGAATGAAAATAACATTGACACAGAGTTCAGAAGAACAGAGATTGGAGACAAAGCTTTTACTATTTCAGGTCCAAAGAGCTTCAACAAGCTACCAGCTGACATTCAGAATTGCGCAACCGTATCTTCTTTCAAGCAGAAATGTACCACTCTATTGCTTGCTCGCTGACAGGGGCAGGCAGAATTAAACAATCGATGGTGATTAACGCAAAACTGATATCGAAAAACTATATTTTCCACCTCGGCCAGAGCATCAACATTACCACCCTGTCAACAAAACACTAACATAACCTCACATACTATGTTTCTCTGATCTCTTTTTCTATCTGTCTTTGTACAAATAGCAGCTGCAAATTCAAACACGGCTGCACTGTTGCAGAATCTTGCAATTTCACCTCAGCGTGCCCTGTCTTTATTGACTTGACTTCGCATCTTTCTGGCCCTAAAATAAATTATCTGTGCCTTTGCGGATAATAGTTTTATATGCGATGTAGATATATATGTTTCTTCGTGCATACGGTGTGTACTCTGTAACCGTGCCACAAAAATATCACACTGGTTGGTGTATGAATGCATTTTTTTTCTTATTTGTTTACTATGCCAGTGGTTCTCCAACTCACATAGACCCACCCATACCGTCGAGTTCTTTGCTATTCAATTGATTAGGCTGTCGGTCTGAATAAAGAATTCATACTAATTACTATGCAAAAGATATCAATGTCAAATAGAAACATCTTATTTCATAAGCATATAACGCACACTTGTTGTGGACCTCAAACCTACCATGATAGCCCTTCCTTCATGACACGTTACAGAGAGCTTATTGTTCCACGAGAAAATCACACACCGCGTGTGCACGAAAAAACTTTTTCTGTTTTGTATATTTTTTTTATGATATTTTTTTTGTTTTATGTTTCTGTTTTGTCAGTGACTCTCTGCCTCACATAGACCCAACCATACCGCCGCATTCTTTGCTACCCAATGGATTAGGCGTACAGCTGAATTAGCAATTCCCACTCTAATTAATTGTTTTATAAAAGATTCGAATGTCAGAACGGAACACCTTATGTCAACGGAATACAGTGCCTATTTAAAGTGTACATCAAATTTTAACCCTGACAGCTTTCTCGTCGTGACATGTCTCGGCAGGAGTCTTGTTAGTATGTTCAGCTAGGATAGTGAAATGCCTCCCACCGCTCGCATGCAGCTCCAATTACTCAGTTACAGGTTCTTATCTTGTTCATTTCACCGATCTTAGATTTTCTATGTATGAATTGATTGTTAAAAGGAATAACATACCATCTGTGTATGAATAAACTTTTTTTTATCTATTTATTCTATCAATAAAATCCTCATAGTAATCTGAACCAGCTGAGCTCGCTGTGTCGTCAGTGCCGTGACTGTGAAAAGAAATACTGTACATTCAAGGATGAAGATAATCTGTGTCCTATACGTAAAAAAATGTTATTTATAATGTGCTTTCTAATTTGATTGGTCTGCCTTACTAGGGCGAATAACATCCGTTTATATTCCATTAATTCAAGTGTATCAAATGTACTTTTATGCTTTTGATAATTTGATAGTAAATCATTATTATTGTTAATACTATTGTAAATATCATTAGTATTATCACAACTATCATTATTATTATTACTATTATTGTTATCATTTTGTTTTATTTTATTTATTATTATTATTATTATTATAATGATTATTATTAATATTATTATTATTGTCATCAGTATTATTACTTGATTCCATCTGCAGATTCCTTGGCAAATACTGCTTGCGCTCTACCGTCTCAATTCTAAAGGATTCCTAGGCCACCGGGAATCAGGAATAAGGATGGCTGACGGGTGTAGAGGGACTGGAGGCAATGAGAAGGGAGGAGGGCATTGGGGGGTTACCGAGGCACTGATTAGAGCCCCAGAGACCCGTTGAGGATCAGTTAACCTAGTGATTGGTCTCGATGGGCTAGAGATGGGACGGAAGGGCTTCAGTATTGGGCTGCATTAAAGGTGAAGCGCAGTAAAGATAACACGCTATCGCCTTAACGATAAAAGCATTCCCTGCAGATTACACGCACTAAGACAAGTCAAAGCTTTGGGTCCTGAACAATTTTAATCGAAATTTCTTTAGAGGGCAGTAGCTACTTAGTAAATGACTGAACCATGGGCAGAGCAGTGACGATGTTCAAAGTCCCGAGAGCCTTGAGCCTTTTGAACGATGAGTCACGCCTCCTCGGGATTTCAGTCGATGAACACGCACTTTCCTGCGTATTCATTGACTGAAATTCCAAGGAGACGTGACTCATCGTTCAAAAGGCTCCAGGCTTCCGGGACTTTGAGCATCGTGTGGCGAAGATATAAAATAGGCCTACCTGATTCAGTGCAAGACACATCCCAATATCTCCCCATATCCTCAAGCAGAAAGCTAAACACTCTTGATACGGTGCAAGATACCTTACCATATCTTCGTATATACTGAAACTCAGGTGAGGCATTCATGCTTCAGTGCAAGAAACCTTCTATATTTTCCTGTATACTCAAGCAGTTGGAGAATTAGTTCTGTTTCGTTGCTAGATAACTCCCTAAACCTCCCCATTTACTGAAGCAGGAGGTTAAGCACTCCTGTATCAGTGCAAGATAATCCCCCATACCTACCCTTGTACTCAAGCAGGAGGTTAAGCAGACCTGCATCAGTGCCAACTATTCCTTATACCTACCCTCATACTCAAACAGGAGGTTGAGCACTTCTGCATCAGTGCCAGCTATTCCCTATACCTACCCTTGTACTCAAGCAGGAGGTTGAGCACTTCTGCATCAGTGCCAGCTATTCCCTATACCTACCCTTGTACTCAAGCAGGAGGTAGAGCACTTCTGCATCAGTGCCAGCTATTCCCTATACCTACCCTTGTACTCAAGCAGGAGGTAGAGCACTTCTGCATCAGTGCCAGCTATTACCTATACCTACCCTTGTACTCAAGCAGGAGGTTTAGCACTCCTACATCAGTTCAAGCTAATTCCCTATACCTACCCATATAATCAAGCAGAAGGTCAATCACTTTTGCTTCAGAGCAAGATAGCTCCCTATATCTTCTTAGATGTTAAGTCTTCTTTAAGTGCCTAATGTGAAGTGACCCAGTGACATGCATGTGACGTAATCCAATTAGAAATAAATCTATTTATATTATGATCTTCAACATTTATAGGGCTCAGCATGTGCGTAAAGTGTGTCGCTACATGACGTACGTCATGCGGCCATAGTAAGTACCTGGACTTCTCCATGATCAGGTCTAGAAAGCAGAATATCAGAAAATTAGGAAGTTCAAGACATTTTTCTTACTGGCAGTAGGTAAAAATACTTATGATTGTACGCGTAAGAGGCGACAAATATGGGCGGAGCGAGGTGGCTGGGGATCCCTTCGTAATTTCTTCCCTCTAAGACGGGAATATGAATGGGAAAAGGCGAAGCCCACGCTCTCAAAAATCCGTTCTTTTAGGGTTGCTAAATGTGTTTGGTTGTAGTACGGATGAAGCAACGAAGAGAGATTGGTGAGATGTTTATGAGAGGGAAATTTGATGTGTAGGCGCTGAGTGAAACGAAGTTGAAAGGTAATAGGAGGAAAGGAGTGTTTGGTGTGGAAAACGGAAAGAAGGGCGTGGGCGAAGGTTGGGCACAAAAAGGAGTGGTGTTGTTTTATTAGTGATCGGTTGGCTAATAGCGTTACGGAGTGGAATGAAGTATCCTGTAGATTGATAGGGGTGAATGTTAACTTAGGTGTTGCTAGGAAGATGGCGTAAGTGGGTTTTTACGAACCAAGTAGCGAGAGGAGTGAGGATGAGATGGAACATTTTGGGATTAGTCTGCGTAAGTGTTTTGAGTGTTATGGAAGTCAATACAAGGTGGCGGTGGTACTGGGTGACCTAAATGCCAGAGTTGGAGACGTAGTGATTGAGAATGGAAGGTAGGTGTGGCGTTCCACGAAGAAATGACGGTGCGCGGTCCTGATTTGCTGATCTGCGCGTAGAGCGTAAGCTGGTGCTGGGAAGCCGAGTTCAAGACGAAAGATATCAGTTTGCGCAAAGAGTGGGTGCTGGTTCAAAAAGCAACATGTTCACACTTTCATATGGGTAATAGCCAAACGTAGTGCATTGGCTAAGAACGCAGATTAAATTTGTTTTCATTTTTGATGAGTGATGGGGAGGCCGTTGAGAGTGGTGGGGAGGCTTTTGGATTTGCGATTGTTGACAGAGGAGGACAGAGGATTGCCTGCAACAGGTGGGAGGAAAACTGAAAATAGATCAGGGGTTGATCAGGGACCAGAATAGTGGGTGTAGGAAGAGAAGTAGTGAAGGTAAGTGATTTGAATGTGGCAAGCAGAGTTGAAGAGTTTCAGAACTCTTTGAAGGAGGAATACGACATTGCGAGGGTCTAGGGAAGGGAGCTCAAGTGTGGGGGACGTCCATTGAGGCGGTGTGAAATGTACGTTTACAATTGTTTACAAGTGTAGGAAGACAACAACAGGCCTATTGGCCCGAACTAGGTTGCCTTTTGATGACAAGAGGATTAGTTCTGAAGTTGAACGTTTAAGAGAGCATCATGTGTAATTTCTGTTTTTAAAACATCAAGAAAGATAATAGTTTTGCTATTCATCGGTTAGGGTAAGAGGAAAGGCTGCGAATGGTGGAACGAGAAGGTTAAAATGACGGTGGCGCAGAAGTAAAGATCTTTTGACGAGTGACTGTACGCAAAATCGGCAGTGGTGACAATTATGGAGAAGAGAGAAATGAGAAGAAGCATGTGGTGGCGAAGAGGGACGCTGATGCCAGGTGGGGTAGACGGTTGTGTGAGAATTTTGAGAACTAGAAAAATATTCTGGAAAGAGGTGAAAAAGGTGAGTGAGGGAGAAACGGGGCAGGAGTAAGGGACGAAAGAGTAAATGGCCGATTGTTGTTGGAGAGCGGTAATGTTTAGCAGCGGTCGGGTGAGTATTTTATGGAGTTTTTGATTATCAAGGTTGTCAGTGGAACTGACAACGTACTTGTTGGTGGTTGTGCACGTATGTCGGATTTTGGAGCAAAAACTATTGCAAACAGTCCTAACGAAAATATTCAGAAAACGGTAGGGGTGATGCAAGCAGTGGAAGCCCGGGTCTTGGTCGGCGTTGCGACAGTAACTGGAGTGACGTGGCAAACGGTGGTCTGATTGGTAAAGTTCAGGCTTGCATTGTTCCGCTGTACACGGGCAAATGAGATTGCAATGAATGTGGTAACTCAAGAGGTATTTGTTTGTTTTTTGACGTGGGTAAGTGGTACGGGAGAGTGCTAATTAAGAGGATTAGAGATAGTTTGGATGGTGCGATGAGCTAGGAACAGAGCAGCTTTAGGTGAGGTTTCGCAGATCAGGTTTTTGCAGTGTGACAATTTTCAGAGAAGTATCGTGCGATGAAAATGATGTTATGTGTCTTCACGGATCTAAAAAGTCCTACGATAGGTTCGACAGGGATGCGTTGTGGAGGGTGTTGCGATTGTATTGGCTGGAAGGAAGTTTGTTTTTATAGCTGTTCAAAGTTTCTATGTTTGCATGTATCAGGCCTTGTTGCCGGGGAGTTGAATCTTGCTACCGTAACAACTGCGTGTCGTAGAAGGCGACTGAAAGGGCACCCCGTAGCCGGGAGTAGAATCGTGCTACCGTAACCCCTGCGTGCCGTAGAAGACGACTAAAAAGGGCGTAGCGAAGGGGCTAGGAATTCCGTGGGGAGGAGAGGCCCACGCCTCTCCGAACCCTATTGTTAGGGTCGCTGAATGTGCGTGGCTGTAGAACAAATGAAGTAAAGAGAAGAGAGATCGGCGAGATGTTTGTGAGAAGGAAGTTTGATGTCATGGCGCTGAGTGAGACGAAGTTGGAAGGTTTGGTGTGGTAAGTGGGAGGAAGTCTGGAATGGAGGAAGGCTGGGCACGAGAAAGGGTGGTGTTGATATCAAGTGATCGGTTGACTAATAGCGTAACCAATTGGAAGGAGGTGTCCGCAAGATTTATGTGGGTGAAAGTTAGGTTAGACATAGAAAGATGGGTATTTGTGAGTGCATACGGTCCAGGAGCGAGAGGAGGGAAGAGGAGAGGAAGCAATTCTGGACTGACCTGAGTGAGTGCATTGAGAGTTTTGAGGTCAATTCAATGTGGTTGTACTGGGTGACCTAAATGCGAGAGTTGGAGATGCTGTGATGGAGAATGTGATAGGAAGGTATGGTGTTCTCGGTAGAAATGACAGTGGAGAAAACCTGATAGGTCTGTTTATGGAGCAGGAGTTGGTGGTCGGGAACAGTTAGTTCAAGAAGTGAGATATCCGCAAGTACACATGGGTAAGGATGGCTCGTGGTGCAGTGGGGGAGAGAGCGCTTATGGATTTTGTGCTGATTTCGAGGAAAGTGGTGGGGAGACTGTTGAATGCGCGGGTGTTGAGAGGGGAGGGTGGATGAGTGTCTGACCATCTGATGGTTGAAGGTAGATTAAAAGTGGAGCAGAGGTGAAAGGGCAACAAAAGAGTGGGAGGAGGAAGAGAGGTAGTGAAAGTGAGTGAACTGAATGTGAAAAGCAGAGCTGAGGAGTTCCAGCAGGCGTTGAGGGAGGAATATGACAACGTGAGAGGACAGGACCTGAGAGATGTGGAGAAAGAATGGGAAAAGTTAAGAGATGCATTGCTGAGATGTGCGAAGAATGTGTGTGGTGCGCGCCGTGTGGGCGGGTGCAGAAGGAAAGGTTGCGAGTGGTGGAACGAGGAGGTCAAACTGGCGGTGGCACGGAAAAGAGGAGCGTTTGAGGAGTGGTTGCAGATGAAATCGGTGTTAGCTTATGAAAGATATAAAGAGATGAGAAACGAACTAAAGCGGGTGGTGAGGAGAACTAAAAAAAGGACGCTGATGCCAGGTGGAGCAGACCGTTGTGCCACAATTTCGAGGAGAACAAAAAAATGTTCTGGAAAGAGGTGAAGAGGGTGAGAAATGGAAAGACCCGAAAGGAAGAGGTGGTGAAAGATGAAAACGGCCAGTTGTTGTTGGAAAGTGGTGATGTACGAAAGAGGTGGGCCACGTATTTTGATGAGTTGTTGAATGTCAAGGATGACAGAGAGGCTGACATTGTTGCTGTGGAGGTTGGTGCTCGGATGCCAGTTTTGGGAGAAAAACTTGTGGCGGACATTCCCAGGGAAGAGGTGCAGAAGGCAGTGGAGGTGATGAAAGCAGGGATAGCCCCTGGGTTGGATGACGTTGCGACCGAGTGCCTGAAGGAGGGTGGGGTAACGATTGTCGAATGGTTGGTGAGGTTACTGAACTTGTGTTTTGTGGCAGGCGTGGTACCGAGTGAGTGGCGCAGTGCCAGCATAGTTACGCTATATAAGGGCAAAGGAGATAAAAATGAATGCTGCAACTAGAGAGGTATCAGTCTGTTATGTGTGGTTGGTAAGTTGTACGGGAGAGTGCTGATCAAAAATATTAGAGACTGTATGGACTGCGCAATTGGAGAGGAACAGTGTGGCTTTAGGAGTGGTAGAGGGTGTACCGATCAGATTTTGGCAGTGAGACAGGTTTGTGAAAAGTACGTTGCCAAAGGAAAGGATGTGTTCTGGGCCTTCATGGATCTGGAGAAGACATACAACAGGATTGACAGGAAAGCGCTGTGGAGGCGTTTGTATGGAGTGGGCGGAAATTTGTTGAAAGCGGTGCAGATTTTCTATGTTGGCAGTCGAGCATGTGTCAGAGTGGGGAGCGAGGTGAGTGATTGGCTCACAGTGAAAGTGGGACTGAGACAAGGCTGCGTGATGTCTCCATGGCTGTTCAATCTCTATAAGGATGGAGTGGTCAGGGAGGTGAACGCGAGAGTACTGGGTCGTACTTGGAGCTGTTGGAAGCGAATGGACGGAGTTGGCAGTTGAACCAGTTGCTATTTGCGGATGAACCGGCACTGGTGGTTGATTCAAATGAAAAACTATGTAAGCTAGTGTCTAAGTTTGGTAGAGTGTGAGAGAATAGGAAGCTCCGAGTGAACGTGGGTAAAAGTAAAGTATTGAGATGCTCGAGGACTGTGTATGCGAGCAAAATTAGTATCCGCCTAAATGGAGAGCTGTTGGAGGAAGTTCAGTGTTTTGAGTATCTGGGCTTCCATGTGGATATGACGGAACTAGTGGAAACTGAAGTAAAGGCGCTAGTGAAGGAGGGGTGTAAAGTGTTGGGTGCACTGAAGAGTTTAATGAGCTTTAGGACGTTGGGGATGAAAGCAATGAGAGGGTTGTATAAGGGTGTTGTCCCAACTGTGCTCTACGGAGCTGAGACTGGGGGGGTAAGAGCAGAGGAGAGAAGAAGGTTGAATGTTTTCGAGATGAAAGGTTTGAGGAGCATAGCTGGAGAGACCGGATCACCAACGACGTGGTTCAAATCAGAACTGGGATAGTGAAGAAGTTGGAGGAGAGAGTGGATTTGCGTGTTCTGAGATGGTTCGGGCACATGGTGAGGATGGATGAAGGAAGATTGGTAAAAATGGTGATGAAGACAGAGGCGAGTGGTCGCAGGCCTATAGGTAGACAGAAGTTTGGGTGGATGGATGGTGTGAAGCAGGCGTTGGGAAGGAGAGACTTGAATGTGGAGGTGGCGATAGAGCGTGCAATGAACAGGTGTGAGTGTTGGGATGGTCTTGGGTGATAATCTTTGTTGAAGCACTCATTGATTCAATAATGGTTACAACAGAAAACTAGCTCAACAAAAAAATCCTGCCAATACATCAAAAATATTCTCCAAAAAAAGCACACGTGAAGATATATCAAGATTGAAATACACGACAACAATTTATAGATTAGGTTTGAGACAAGAGTGCTTTAAACACCTTGTATGTCCCTTTCCCATATGAGTATGTATACAAACAACAATGTTGGAGAGGTTTAGTATAAAGTCACCTATCAGTGAACATACTCGGGGTCGCATCTCAACCTGACAGCCACCCGCATGTAGTCAAACATTATTCCTGTTCATATCGGGATCTTCCTGCACATGCAGTATTCTGTCCCATCTTTCTTTGAGTGGAGATAGTTCGTATCCCTCACTGTTGCATACTGCCTCCAGGAAGGAATTATTCGAGTTTTCAATTCGTTCCTGGAGGCTGTATGCACTTTTTCTTGCTCGTACTTTCAGACAATCAACATCATATTCTGCAAATACTAGGCTAGCACTCGTTCTTCTTGGGACACCGACCAGCCTCCTGAATATGTCATTGTATGCTACGCGCTGTTTGCTCATAGTACCCTGGTAAATTTACACCACTATGAGCTACAGTAAATAGGATAACAGTATGTTTTAGGAAACTGCTGCCTAACATCCGTTGTAGAAAAGTTGAATTTTCTTATAAGTAAATTGCCAACAACATTTAATTTTTGGTGTTGTTTAGAGATATCATTATCACACCGATTATTTGTAATTAAATGCCTCAGGTAAGGGAAACTGTCCACATACTCCAGCGAGGTCCCGATAAGTACCCCGTCCGTTCTGTATTGGAACCTCTGATTGGGTGGTTTCACTAGCATACACACTGACTTACTAGTATTGTACTCGATGTCTTGCATATATTTAGCATCGTCTAAAGAGCTTTGACATGTCGGGCCAGAAAGGACCATGTCGTCTGCATAGCTAATCGCGTTAACACAGCATCCGTCAATGTGACACCCAACACGGCGAAGAGATGGTCGGTCATGTAAGCAATCTACATACACATTGAAAAGGAGAGGCGAGAGTAGGCCTTCTTGCCTTATACCATTAGTTGTTCGAAAAGTATTTGACAATGTGCTTCCCCATCGTATTACACATTCCTGCGGCTGGTACCAGTACTTTAGTAGCTTAACAATGTAAATCGGCGCCCCTCTTTCAATAATTTTTTTTCACCTGTGTCCAGTGCTTTTTTAGCGCCCAAAAACCAAAGGTTCATAGGTGACTCTTCACTGACAAAGTAATTATTCGTCTGCTTTAATGTGAAGATAGCCATTTCAGTCTCATGCTGAGATTTTAACCCAAATTGGTTGGGCGTTGTTCACAAACAGTCGCCAAGCCTGTTCTGGATAACTATTTCTAGTAACTTTGATGCAGCAGTAGCAATTGAAATTGGTCTGTAGTTACCTTTATCGGTCGCACATTTTGTCTTCGATTTTGATAGGTTTTATGACATCATCCATTAGTAACTTAGGAAGGTAATTAGGTTTAAGGCAGCCAGTGAGGAAAATAGACATGACATGAAGTAGCTGAACAGGACCATACCTGAATACTTCCGCAGGTACACCATCCTTTTCCACAGCTTTGCCATATTTTAGTTTCTTGACAGCGGCCTGTAGTTCCCACATACAAACATCATCATCATCACTTTCCCGATTGAGGGCCTCATAAACAAAAAAACGAGTCAGTGTCGTTATTGACACTGTTCATGATACCATGAAAATGGTCGCGCAACATATCAGCAATATTTCTCTCCCCTGTTATCCCATTAACAGATTGGGAAACCGAGCCATCTTTCGGTTTTTGATTTTTCATTTCTTTCCAGAAATTAATCATCCGCCGACTAACTATTTTTTCTGACAGAATAGCTGCACGTAAATCATTCTCGTGATTCTTACAGCAGCGCAGTGCGTATTTGCAGGCATTGTTTGATCTATTCTTTTCATTGTATAATAAGGGTTGGCCAGCATCACGCTAGTGGACAAATGCCGCTTTGCTTGCTTCGTGTAAGTCAACCACATGCCTGTTCCACCCCGGTGTTCTGTGCCTTGGTGTTCGATCTCTATATGCTGCTCCAAGCCATGTGAGCTGTACCACATTTACTCTCGTAGAGCTCTATGTACGATAGGTGTTAGATTCGTGTTGAAGGTAGAAGCATACACGTTTATACATTAAGTCAGAAAGAGATAAATAAGGCAGTAGCATAGGAGACTTTTACTGGAGTTGTTAGACAATTTCGAATTTCATACGATGCCAAGCAATTTGAATAATTTATCAGCAACAAAAGATACGTGATCTTTCCAGTTAAATCTCTGGTCTACCATTACACCGGCAAACTTTGTTTTTTGCGACATATGCAACTGGTTTGCCTGTGAATGTCATGCCTGCGTGAGAGATACCATAACCTGCCTCTTGTCGACTATTAGCGTAAGCTATTTTAGATGAACCAGTTTTAAATGTGAGCCTATTGGTTATTCATATTATTAATAGTTTCATGTTTTGAAATCGATTACAGTGCAGTATCATCTGCAAAAAGAACATAAAACAACTTGTTGCTACTATTTATGATGATATTAATGTAGATAAAGAAAAGCAAAGGTCCAAGGATCGACCCTTGTGGTACACCAATATTAAGCATATTTACCTATGATGAATGTTTTTCCCTGTTCATTGGGTGTTTTCTATCAAGGAGAAAACTTTTCGTCCAATTTGTGTTAATGGAACTAACTCCATAATATCGTAATTTCGCTACCAACATTTCGTAGTTCACACAATCGAAGCTTTGTTAAGGCCTTTAAAAGTTGCAACAGGGACTTTTCCTATCAAATCCATAACTAACATTTCCAGTGAAATTTAATAAAGCATGTTCTGTGTTCTAGGAAGCATGGAAGCGTTATTGATTTGGCTAAGTAGGTTATTAAATACAAATGGAGAATATAATTTAGCATGAAAACTTTTTCAAAAACTTTGCTTATGACGAGCAAGAGCGGTATTGGGGGACAGTTTTTCAAGTAGGTATTGCGTTTTTTTCTAAATTGGGACTAATTGCCTAAATTTTGAACGCTTGGGGGAAAACTACCAGCTGAAGTGACTTGTTGATGAGTTTGGTCATGGGAGCTGCAATAGTGACAGAGATTGCCTTAATTACATTAGTAGGGATGTTAACCCAACCACTGCTGCTACTATTTTTCAAACAGTTATGATTGTTTTTACTTCGTTCTGGTTCACGGGGTTGAAAATTGACTGCTCGGGGATTGCATTATCTAAATAATGTTCAAAAAGTATATTGTTTTGTTTAATAGAAACACTTTAGGGGCGCATCGATAAGTACCAAATAGCGCATCGATCAGTACTAAGTGGCGCATCGATAATTATCAAGTGGCGCATCAATAAGTATCAAGTGGTGCATTGATAAGTAATCGATAAGTACCAAGTGGCGCATCGATAAGTAATCGATGAGTACCAAGTGGCGCAT